>NQLW01000047.1:1162342-1178789 GCA_002312845.1 Kalanchoe fedtschenkoi
TCCTACCGAATTTATGGTTAACAAAAAGTAACCTGGTGGTGTGGATTGAAAGATGCTTGGTGAGACCATGCTACTTCAAAAGGTTAACTGTGAGCACAAATCACGTACAGTATGGCTCACGAATATAAATATTAGAAATGAAGATGCGAACGAGGGGTTTGAATGTAGACTAACCGAAGTAGTCACTCGCACTCTAGAAATAAAACAAATATCTTATTATCAGATAAAGGTACAAATGATCCATCAACAAGATCCCAGTACGGAGAACGACACAATGAATGGTACTTCAATTTGGCATACGATGTACTCTTTTGCTTCATAAATGACACTCTAAATCCTAACAAGTAACAAAATAAGATGAGAACATAAAAGGGATAGTATCAACTGTGAGCCTCTTGTTATCAACAACCTTAATCAATCTACTTATCTGGAAGTGGCGATTGAGTGGCGATTGAGTGGGGATTGAGTGGGGATCTAGGCTTGGCCGCTTAAATGGCCTCGCCGACACCGACTGCAGTCGGTGGGTCGGTTCCAGACACCGTCGAGCTTCAAGCGCCTCCAGAAATTGACGACAATGGTGCAGGCAGGGCCAACCTGCACCAAATCAAGGGGTCGTGGGCATCGATTGTCACTGGAAACAGACGCATCGAAGACAAAATTATCCTGGAGAAAGATGACAACTTCACTGGGGGCAACGATGTTTTTCTGAAGGAAGAAGTTTGGGCGGAAGGCATTGATGACTGGAGCACCACACTTGTAGGAAATGTATTTGGTATGTCCCCTTCTTTATTTACAATGAGAAACTACATCAGCAGAAGATGGGGAGACGAAAGTGTCGTTACGGTATACGAATTACGTAAAGGGGTGTTTTTGTTCTATTCGAATCTAGGCAGAAGATGGATGGTGTTATGGAGAGTGGTCCCTGGCCTTTTAACAATCGACCTCTAGTTTTAAGGCCATGGAAGCCGGACATGGATCTCAACTTCAACACAGCAAAAAGCATTCCGGTCTGGGTCAAATTGTCGAATTTGAATTTGCATTTATGGAGGAAAACGGCTTTGAGCAAGATTACTACAGCCATAGGCAAACCAATCTGCACTGATGGGTACACTGCCCGGCAGGAAAGGCTCCAATATGCCAGAGTCTGTGTTGAAATTGATGCGGATACGGAGCCTCCGAACACCATTAATATTCATGGTCCAAATAATTATGTGATTCAGCAGCCGGTAATTTACGAATGGAAACCTAGCAGATGTGCATCCTGCAAACTATTTGGCCACAGAACAGAGAATTGTCCTAAACCAGCAGTTCAGGAATGGATACCAAAAGTAAACCAGATGCTTAATGGAGAAGATGTTCCCACTTTTTTGAGGGTGCTCCTAAGGATATTCAGGACTCTAAAAAGCCTCCTGAACCATATCAGCCCACTGGAATTCAGCAGACTTCTACTCATAGTGCCTCTCCTCAAAAGCAGATACCTCCCCTGCCTCTTAGGTGTCAGGGTTCTCAAAGCCAACCAGCAGCTTTGGCTCTGGTTGCATCTTCTCCTCAAGTATCCAGCGAAGCTACATGGTCTCCAGAACTTGTCCCAGATAGTCAGGCTATTGTTCCAGTCATCAATAACTCACCCAGCTCCTCATTTCCTCAGAATTTAAGTCAAGCTATAGATGAGGATGGATTTACTCCAGTTACAAAAAAGAAAGGAAGAGCTAAAGGGTCCAAAAAAAGGCCAAAACAAGCTATTCCAAGATTGATGTCCTTGAGAAGTGATGAGGCTATCAACAAAGACACCCACTCTCCTCATGATTAATTTGGCCTGCTGGAATGTCAGGGGTATCAATTCCCCTTTCAAAGAAAAGGAAGTAGTTAACTACATTGTGGCAAACTCTATCCATTTTTTTGGTCTTCTGGAAACCAAGCTATCTAGTTCCTCTTACTCTATTTTACAGAAAAAGTTCACTACTCAGGGTTCTTGGAGTTTTACATCTAACTTTGAGACTCATTCCCATGGCAGAATTCTACTGGGATGGAATTCAGCAGTCATTAAGTCTTGCCAGGTCCTCTTTCTAACTCCCCAGTTTATTCATTGCTCGCTGACCACAGATTTTCATCTCTTTCATGTCTCTGTTCTTTATGCCTTTAATCAAAAGCTCTCAAGGGCTCCTCTGTGGTCTGACCTTTCGAATCTAGCCCTCTCTACTCAGGTTCCTTGGGTGGTTCTAGGGGACTTCAACTGCATTCTTAGCACTCAAGACAAATTCGGGGCTGATGCTTCCCTCAGGGACACCGAGGAGCTTTCTCATTTCTGCCGAATTACGTAAAGGGGTGTTTTTGTTCTACTTCGAATCTAGGCAGAAGATGGATGATGTTATGGAAAGTGGTCCCTGGCCTTTTAACAATCGACCTCTAGTTTTAAGGCCATGGAAGCCGGACATGGATCTCAACTTCAACTCAGCAAAAAGCATTCCGGTATGGGTCAAATTGCCGAATTTGAATTTGCATTTATGGAGGAAAAAGGCTTTGAGCAAGATTACTACAGCCATAGGCAAACCAATCTGCACTGATGGGTACACTGCCCGGCAGGAAAGGCTCCAATATGCCAGAGTCTGTGTTGAAATTGATGCGGATAAGGAGCCTCTGAACACCATTAATATTCATGGTCCAAATAATTATGTGATTCAGCAGCCGGTAATTTACGAATGGAAACCTAGCAGATGTGCATCCTGCAAACTATTTGGCCACAGAACAGAGAATTGTCCTAAACCAGCAGTTCAGGAATGGATACCAAAAGTAAATCAGATGCTTAATGGAGAAGACGTTCCCACTTTTTTTGAAGGTGCTCCTAAGGATATTCAGGACTCTAAAAAGCCTCCTGAACCATTGCAGCCCACTGGAATTCAGCAGACTTCTACTCATAGTGCCTCTCCTCAAAAGCAGATACCTCCTCTTCCTCTTATGTGTCAGGGTTCTCAAAGCCAACCAGCAGCTTTGGCTCTGGTTGCATCTTCTCCTCAAGTATCCAGCGAAGCTACATGGTCTCCAGAACTTGTCTCAGATAGTCAGGCTATTGTTCCAGTCATCAATAACTCACCCAGCTCCTCATTTCCTCAGAATTTAAGTCAAGCTATAGATGAGGATGGATTTACTCCAGTTACAAAAAAGAAAGGAAGAGCTAAAGGGTCCAAAAAAATGCCAAAACAAGCTATTCCAAGATTGATGTCCTTGAGAAGTGATGAGGCTATCAACAAAGACACCCACTCTCCTCATGATTAATTTGGCCTGCTGGAATGTCAGGGGTATCAATTCCCCTTTCAAACAAAAGGAAGTAGTTAACTACATTGTGGCAAACTCTATCCATTTTTTTGGTCTTCTGGAAACCAAGCTATCTAGTTCCTCTTACTCTATTTTACAGCAAAAGTTCACTACTCAGGGTTCTTGGAGTTTTACATCTAACTTTGAGACTCATTCCCATGGCAGAATTCTACTGGGATGGAATTCAGCAGTCATTAAGTCTTGCCAGGTCCTCTTTCTAACTCCCCAGTTTATTCATTGCTCGCTGTCCACAGATTTTCATCTCTTTCATGTCTCTGTTCTTTATGCCTTCAATCAAAAGCTCTCAAGGGCTCCTCTGTGGTCTGACCTTTCGAATCTAGCCCTCTCTACTCAGGTTCCTTGGGTGGTTTTAGGGGACTTCAACTGCATTCTTAGCACTCAAGACAAATTCGGGGCTGATGCTTCCCTCAGGGACACCGAGGAGCTTTCTCATTTATGCACTGTTAGTCATTTAACTGATATCCCTTTCACTGGTCACAGATTCACCTGGTCTAATAGAAGAGAAATCAGCACTAGATGTAAACTAGACAGAATCTTATGCAACTCTCACTGGATGTCAGCCTTCCCCTCGTCCCATGCTATTTTTGATAAGCCAGGTATTTCTGATCATAGCCCCGGGATCCTAAAAATACCAGATGCTAACATTCGAGCCACCCCAAAGAAAAGATTCAAATTTTGCAATGCTTGGATTTTGAAAGATTCCTTCATGGAAGTAGTTCAATCCTCTTGGAACTCTTCAGGGATTTGCAGGGACCTCTTCCATGTTCATCAGAAGCTAAAATCGCTTAAAAGAAGTCTTCTTTTCTCTTTTGGTAATTCAACTTCCGGAATCTCCGACAGGGTTTCAGCAGCCAGACAGCAGCTAGATGACATTCAGAACCAGATGAACTCTAATCCTCTTGATCTGAGTCTTCAGCAGAAAGAAAGAGACTGCATTTCTCAGCTAGCGTATCTATCCAAGTGTGAGAGCATTCACTCTTCTCAGCAGGCCAAAATTCATTGGGCAAACTATGGTGACCTAAACACCTCATACTTCCATGCTACTATGAAGAAAAGATCTTATGGCAACAAAATCAGCAGGATAAAGGATGTTGTTGGCAACTGGACTGAGGATCAGAACACCATTACTACTAGTCTCATAGAGCATTTTCAGAGCATTCTTGGCCACCAACAGCACTGTCTACCTCCCATCTTTGATAATATTCAAGGTACCGTCCTCACTGACCACGATGTTATAGATTTATGCAGTCCTTTTTCTGATGCTGAGATTCAAGACAGTTTCTTCCAAATGGGTAATAACAAGAGTCCAGGTCCAGATGGTTTCAACCCCAATTTTTTCAAAGCTTGCTGGTCTATTATCGGGAAGGACATCTGCATTGCCATTAGAAACTTCTTCACCCACAGTAGACTGCCTTCCTCAGTTAACTCCACCTTATTAGCCTTGATTCCAAAGCTAGACTGCCCTTCTTATGCTTCTGATTTCAGACCTATAGCTTTATGTAATACCTTATATAAAGCTATCTCTAGTATCCTCTCTAAAAGAATGCAAAGCTGTGTTGCAAAAATTGTGGGGGTTGAACAAAGTGCTTTTGTGAAAGGAAGAAACATAGTCCACAATATCCTGATAGCTCAATCTCTGATTACAGGTTATTCGAGGTCTAGAATCTCCCCAAGATGTTGTATTAAGATTGATCTGAGAAAGGCTTTTGACTCTCTAAACTGGAACTTCATTGAAGGCTGTCTTTTTCACTATGGCTTTCCTCCTATTTTTATAGATTGGACTATGAACTGCATCAGAAATCCTCATTACTCTATCCTCATAAATGGCTCTTCTGTTGGCTACTTCCAGGGCAGACAAGGGGTAAGACAGGGATGTCCTTTGTCTCCCCTTATTTTCTCATTGGCTATGGAGATCCTATCAAGAAACCTCAGGGGTCTTCACTGTCACCCTCATTTCAGGTATCACCCTAAATGCTCCAGAATCAAACTGAATCACCTTTTATATGCGGATGATCTGTTTGTTTTTTGTCATGCCAATAGCCACTCTCTATCCCTGATCAAGAAAACTATGGACGATTTTGCAAAGCACTCTGGTCTAACCGTCAACAATTCCAAGTCTCAGATTTTTTTTGCTGGTATTCCTTCTCCTATGGCAACCAATCTTGCCAGCCACATTGGTTTCTCAAGAGGCCTTCTTCCTGTCAAATATCTGGGTATTCCCCTGGATTGCAAAAGTATCAAATCCAAAGATTGTGCTATTCTCTTGGATGATCTAAAATCTAAGATTGCTTCTTGGTCTAGTAACTTGCTCTCTTATGCTGGAAGAGTTGTCCTGTTGAGGTCAGTTTTAAACTCCATGCAAGTTTATTGGTACAGAATCTTTGGCATTCCAAAAAACATTCTCAGAAGCATTGACACCATATGTAGAAGGTTTCTCTGGCAAGGTTCTTCCAAATCTCCAATCAAGTGGTCTGCCCTTTGCCTTCCTATCACGTTGGGTGGATTAAATATTAAGAAAGCTGAACACATTCACACTGCTATTTACTTATCTCAAATATGGGACATCATTCAGCTCAAAGAGTCAGCTTGGATCAAGTGGATCCATGCTTATTATGTGAAGGACAATGATTGGTGGTCTCTTCCAATCAAGCCTACATCCCCTTGGCCAGTGAAACATCTTCTCAGACTTCGGGAGGTTGCTCAACTCTGCCTTGATGTTAATTCAACCTCCTGGAATCTCCCTGGTCAGTCTTTCTCCGCAGCTTCTGCCTACAACATCTTTTGCCCAAGATCTGCTCAGCCTGAGTGGGTCAATTTAGTCTGGAATAAGCTTAATTATCCCAAGCATGCTTTCCTTCTATGGCAAGCATGCCAATTCAGACTGCCTACAAAAGCTAGATTATTGAGATGGAGATTATTGCAGGATGATGCCTGTCAATTTTGTAATTCTCGACCAGAAACCCAAGACCACTTATTTTTCCGGTGTAGTCATACAGCAGGTCTTTTCTCAGAGGCCCTGTCCCTTTGCTGCTTCCCAGATATTCCCTCCTTCACATCTTGGCTAGACTTAATCAGATGGACACAATCCTATGTTTTCCCATCTAAAGAACTGAAATCTATCTCGTTCTGTTACTTAGCAGGTTGTGCTTATAACATTTGGAAAGCTAGGAACGCTCTCATATTCAGAGGCGAAAATTTCTGCAGGCGGTTGGTTCTTAACAGGATTAAAATGGAATCTCTTATCAAATTATCGATTATCAAGGTTATTCATCGCTCACGGTTCAACGACACCTGGGCTTCTCAAATGCATCTACAACATCTTCTAGTCTAGTTTACTTGTAGTTTCATCTTCCTTGTATTTTTATCTTGGATTGGTCTTGATCCCCTCCCTCCATTTGTTCATTTTTATCAATGCAAAGCACCCCTTTTGCAAAAAAAAAAAACAATTGGTGTTCTAAAAATCTCCGTTCCAGATTGATTAATCGCTAGGCGGAGTTGAAATGTTCCACTTAGTCGATTATATGTTCAAGACTTAATTTTTTTATTAAAATAATAATTTTAAGCATATATGTTTTTAATATGTCACGTGACTTGTCAGAATGACATGTGTCGATTCAAAATCTATCTCATATACTAATTTAGATTATAAAGTTTAAACATGATTATAATGAGTTTTTTAAAAATTTTAACACACAAAAATATTCGTACACTCGACACATCAACTCAGTCATCCAAGTAGATTACTACTACAAATTTGTAAGCACTCATCATTCATCAACTCATCTGTATAAATACGGGCACCAGCGGTCTCTTAAAATCAAACAAAAACATCCAACAAAAATCGAGTCATTACAACTACAAGCCCAAAGCGAGCGCTCAATTCTCTCCAACGTCCTCCAAAATGTCGCACCCGGATCTATCCTTCAAGGTCACCCGCCAGGCCCCGAAGCTCATCGCCCCGGCCGCGCCCACTCCCCGCGAGCTCAAGCACCTCTCCGACATAGACGACCAGGAGAGCCTCCGGTTCCAAGTCCCTGTCATACAATTCTTCCGCCAGTCCCACCTCGGGCGGGGCAGGGACCCGGTCGGAGTGATCAGGGAGGCGATCGGGAAGGCCCTCGTGCACTACTACCCATTCGCGGGGCGGCTGAGGGAGGTGGGGAGTGGTAAGAAACTGGCCGTGGATTGCACCGGGGAGGGCGTCATGTTCATCGAGGCGGATGCGGATGTGAGTGTGGATGAGTTCGGGGACGTGCTTCAGCCCCCGTTCCCCGGGCTAGACGAGCTGCTTTTCGACGTGCCCGGGTCGGGGGGCATACTTGGGTGTCCCCTCTTGCTTTTCCAGGTAACAAAACATTATTGTTGATTGAATTTGGGTTTTGGAACTTATGTCACATTTTTGGTAGTACAATGTTTCACATGTGAAGATTTGAGTTTTCAGCCCATCATATATCATGCATTTAATTAGTGAAAGGTGGTGAATAATTCTTCAAAAAAAAATTAATTTTACTTGTGACATGACATGTTAAAAAAATAAATATTTTTACAGTTAATCACATAATGCCACATTTCAATTTGTCTTCATGTGTTATATATGTTCCATCCAAAAATGACTACAAAAAATATATTTGTTAATGTTTTCAGAAAATTTAAGTCATTGAAAGAAAATCTTTGAGGAAATAAAAAGAATACAAAAAATATTATATCAAAATACTAATTTCATTGAAATATTATTTTCTTCTAATTTCCATCTCATTTTATTTTCATCATATTTTATAATATCAAAATAAGGGTAAATAGTAAACCATGATCCATAAATTTAAAATATATTTTATCAGGTAACAAGACTGACTTGCGGAGGATTCATTGTTGCGGTGCGGCTAAACCACACCATGGCTGATGCGACCGGCATCGTCAATTTCCTGAAGGCCGTAGGAGAGATGGCGCGCGGGCAGCCAGACTTGTCAGTGCGGCCCATGTGGCGCCGGGAGCTTCTCAATGCGAGGGATCCGCCTAGAGTCACCTGCGCCCACCACGAGTTTGATCAAGTGGGAGCACTATAGTCCCGTTCGAGAACATGGTGCAACGCTCGTTCTTCTTCGGACCGGATGAGGTCGCAGCCCTCCGCAATCTGGTGCCGCCACACCTCACCTGGTGCTCGACTTTTGAGCTACTAACGGCTGTCGTTTGGCGCACGAGGACCATGTCGCTTAAACTTGATCCGGCGGAGGAGGTTCGCATAATGAACATAGTGAACGCCCGCCACAAATTCAACCCGCCCCTTCCCAAAGGCTACTACGGGAATGCAATTGCATATCCAGCCGCATTAACTTCTGCTGGAGAGTTATGCGCAAATCATATAGGATTCGCGCTTCAGCTTGTCAAAAAGGCTAAAAATGAGGTGACTGAAGAGTACATGAAATCCGTAGCGGATTTAATGGTGCTTAACAACCGCCCCCACTTCACGTTTGTCCGATCATACCTAGTCTCGGACGTCACACGAGCTGGATTCGAAACTGTGGACTTTGGGTGGGGCGAGGCCGCCTATGGTGGCCCTGCCAAAGGCGGGGCCGGGGTCATTCCTGGAATCGCAAGTTTTTACGTACTAGCTAAAAATAAGAAGGGTGAGAAGGGGATCACCATCCCGGTTTGCCTACCGACTGAGGCCATGGATGTGTTCGTCAAGGAGATGAATGGCTTGCTGGAGACCGGCCGCCTTGCTGGGGAGACACCTAAGAAGAAGACTACCCCATTCATAACTTCCGCCCTTTAAAATTTTACCAATAAAATCCATTGTTCAAATAAAAGATAAAGTGCGGTTGTAACTAACATGGATTCCTTATATTAAGGTCCATTGCTATAATATTGAAACTATAGTGTTAAATTCTCCAAGTAGATTATTTTGTTTTAGGATGTAAGCTCGTCAATATATCTGATCTACTCCATAACATATTCAGTCAAAATTTGTTCGACTAGTGAAATATGAAGATAGCTTTATAGTTCGTTAAATAAACAAGCCATCTGTAGCTTGTTGTGGCGGTTATCTCTTGGTTGAAGCGGGATAATCTATTGAAGACTTAAACTGTGTCGTTTAAAACTTCCTCGCCTCTCCTCTTTTTATTCTCCTCTTTCCCATTTTCACTATTACGTAACTTCGATATGCAAATCTGTCTCTCTGTAATTTTCATCATTAATGAACTGGAAGGTGTTAATTAAATCGCTCCTCTCTTTGGAATTATAATATAGTATTAAAGTAATTTTTTGATAATTTTTGTGCAAGATAAATCAAAATTTTGATCTTCTTTCCGCATCACTAATTTGTTGCTATGGTTTTCTTGTCTGTTGAAAGACATTCAAATTTTTGATACTCCTCAAAAATTGAGTGTTCATCTGATGGTTGCATCCATTCTTAACTCAATTCTTACTAAAATATGTGAATTCATATAGCAATTATGGTTGAACCTGTTGATTATAAAGAAGAGATTTCAGTAACAGAGTCTGAAACAAATAGAAAATCTAAGATTTTAGAACACAAAATTGTGAATACATAAATTAACTCACGACATTCATTCTTCATCAAAGCTTGCAAATATTATATCACAGGGATTTCACATGCAATCTTGACGAGACCTGAAAATTTTCATAAGTGGAAGAGAAGTATATTCTTAGCCTTGTCAACAAGAAACATGCTAATTTTCATTTATGGAATAATGAGTTCTCCAGATGTAGAGTCTGAACTTTTGTTTGAATACAATTGTTACAATCAAATTGTGGTCGTGTGGATCATAAACTCATTATCTGCTGACATCTTAAAGACAATTATGTATATAACAGATACAAAGGAACTTTGGGATGAACTTAATACAAGCTTTGCTGAACAAAATGGAGCAAGAAAATTCTACTTCAAAGTATGAAAGATTTTACTGCAAATAAGGCTCATCTGTCTGAGAATATTACACAACAAAGGTAGTTAAAGGATGCTATGAAACGCATGATAAGCATCAGTAAATATGATTTTCCAATCAATTGCAGAAAGTATAAGAGTGAAAAAGAAGAAGAAAATGAGATGATGTTACTATATTCCTAATGGGGTCCAAACTTTGAGTACCTGGCTATTAGAGGAACAATTTTATTGATCAAACCAACTACCAAAACTTGAGGTAATTTATGTTATGGTTGTTCAAGAACAGAGACAAAGACAGGTGACTAATACAATTAGACATGAAGCCGCCGCTCTTCTGTCAAAATCTTACAATTTAGGTTCTAAACAAGGTGATGATAAATTAAAAATGATTTGTCAAAGAAAAATGCAATAGAATGCTCATATTGTAAGCAACCTAGACATGCTAGATATCAATGTTATAAGCTCATTGGTCTTCTTCAAAGTCACAAATATTATGGGCCACCTACACCATAACAAATCACAAACAGAAAGAAGTTTGCACAATTCACTCATGTGAATGCAGTAACTGGCTCTGAAGAAGCTAGTTCTGCCTTTGAGTATGTGATTCCAAAGATTAAATCTTTCCAGCGTTCATCTAATGCACTTCAAGAGATTATCCATATGCTTAACAAGAACAACTCTACACCAAATTCTGAAGTCAATATCAATAGTGCTATGACTAGTACATCACTCAGTTTTTCAATTACTTTAATAATAATGCATGGATTGTGGATTCGGGTGTCACACACTATATAACCTCCAATCCTCATATTCTTTAAAATATTTCTACTTATAGTTCTTTCATTCACTTGCCAGATGGACAATCCACTCTCATAAAAAAACTGGCACTGTCCAACCTACTCCTTATCTTACATTGAACAATGTTCTTCTACTTGCATCTACATTTTAGTCCAATCTGATTTCAGTTTCACAACTTCTTTCTCATCTTAATACTAGCTTTACCTTCACTCAAAATTATTGATATTGGTAATCCGCACCAAGGTTTGTATCATGCTCAAAAATTTCTCCCTTCAGTTAGTCATCCACTTTATCATAAGTCAATCCTAGTAATTTTTTTTCCAACCACACTCTTTGGCACTACCTATTAGGCCATTCATCTATTTCCACTCTTCCACATATTCACAAGATTAACCTACCCAATTTCCCTTCTCAAGACAATTTGTGAGATTTATTCTTTGGCAAAGCAGACCAAAAATTCTTTTTCTTGTAATTACACAATAACAAAATCATACTTTGAATCCATACATTATGATGTTTGGGGGTCCTTATAGGCATTAAACGTACAATGATTTAGTAAGTTCTTACAATAATTGATGACTTCTCCAAGTGTACTGGGATATACTTACTGCACAACAACACTGAAGTATTACAGCATTTTATGTTTTTTACTCATATGCTGTAAATCAATTTTTCTCTTCTATTAAAGTCCTTCGGACTAATAATGGAACTGAATTTCTTAGTCGTCTTTTCAGTTATTTTTGCAAGAGCATGGTATTTTACACCAAACTACTTGTGTTGAGAGTCCTCAACAAAATGGCAAATATAAAAGAACAGAGACACTTGTTAAAAATCTCAAAAGTATTAATCTCAAGTTCCAATAACTTCCTGAGAAGATTGTATACTTAGAACAACATAGATTATAAACAGACATTCAACTAAAGCTCTAAAATATAAATGCCCTACAGAAATACTATTTGATTGAAAACTTTTGAATGTCTTTGCTTTGGTTCAACTTTTAAAGTTTATAGAGATACGTTTGATGCAAGGGCAAGAAAAAAAGTACTTTTATTAGATATCCCTTTAGGGAAAGGCTTACAAACTAAATGGTATTGATATTAAAAGTGTCTGCTACAGCAGAGATGTAGTTTTTGTTGAACATATTTGCCCTTTTCATTATGCTACATCTAAAAGTTCTATTGGTTCTAGTTTACATACAGACAGCCTCACTGGACCCTCTATTTCTTATTTCCCTACTACTCGTCATTCCTCATTTGTCCATCAATTTTTACTCCTATCCCTTTTAGTCCTGGTTCATCCATAGTAAGACTTTATCTCCTCTATCTTGTCCCTCTCTCACATCTCTACCATCCTCTCTAATTCCATTGTCATCTCTCTCACCCATGTCATCAAAGTTGAGAATCACCCACATAAATGCCAATTTAGATTTCTGAATCAGGTGACATAAGCCCGGATTCGAAACGCCACAAAACTAATTTCGTGACTTTCGCGGTAATCCGAATTACTAGATACAGATTTGGATGCAAAATATCTATTTCTAATTCAGATCGTTCTCAATCCAGATTCAAGATAGATCTGGATTTGAATTAAAATTCCAAAATAAAACAAATAATGAAATAAATTGTAATACTAGATAACCTTGTTCAGTTGTCTTATTTCTTCAGTGCGTCAGGTGACACAATGGTATCCACACACAAGTGTAGGATACCGCGTCTGGCTGAAGTACTAGCTCCCCCCGAATAAACATGACTCTCTCTCTCACTAGTGTGTTTTCCGTTATCAAATTATGAAAATTGTGACATCATTTGAAAACAGAAGTCCTAGGCTTATCTTTATAGCGAGATCCGGATTTCTAGGCTTCAGCCCATGGGCCAAGCCCATCAATTAGGTTGTCTAGTGTGTGCCCATGAGCCAGACCCAGTGGGTCTTATGTATGAGTCGTACTCATGGATTTAACTCATATGGTTATTCAAATCAGACGCAGATTGAATCGAATAATATCCGGACCGAATCTTATTCAGTTTCTACTCAACTTAATATCACACACTTGATTGTGTGCGACCCTTTAGGTATATTCTTATTCAGCCATGAGATAGAGTCCATTAATCATAAGTGTCCTTTAGTAAGATATTATGATTCTTGATTAAGAATAAATTAGTTTGAGACAATCAAACCTTAGTCAATACGAGTCAATTTAACTGGTTTAATGGGCAGACACCATTAATCATCACATAACTCATTACATAATCCTGATCCACAACCTACTGGGCAGGCCAATTATTTGCAAATTTTTTTATTATCACTAGTAGAAGTTTGGACTTAATACCACGCTTATTTTAAAGTTTTTACCACATTTTTCAAGTATGGTGAATATGACCGTCATAATTGATAAAGTACAGAGCATGGTAATAGAGAAGAACATATTACTAGGCTTTAAGCTCAAAAGCATTATAATAGGTTCTTCAGATTTAAAAGGGTGCAGTGACCTATTACCATGCTTCAAAAGCGTGGTAATAGATTTTTGTAATCATCACTACCACATCTATTCCTATCCGCATTTTGCTTTTTCTAGTTGCAAAAGTAATAAAAAAATTTGATTAGAAAGGAGTCACTAGAAATCTATGAAATATTTAATTATTTCATAATTTTTACTTACAAGAATAATGTATGATACTGTAAAAAAATAAGAAAAAAAAATACTGATGATGAAATCGTAAGTTAAGCCTTATTTGCGAATCAGAAATTTTGGCCTCCGCCGTTGCTTTGTTGGTATCTGGTCGGAAGCTGCTGCGGCTGTAGTTGCTGATATAGAGTGCGCATCTGTCCAATTTCCCTTTCGAGTACCTCCTCTTCCGCTGAAATATGGGAAATATATGTATTCCATATATAACAAATCTCAATCTTTCCATTGATGTAGCAAAAGTAGGAGTGCCACCCAACACTCAACAAAGCAATGTTATCTTTGTAGATAGTGGATTTATCTTTGTAGTGTGGCAGAAGCATTTACCTTCCATGTTCAATAGCAAAAACAAAATGATAGAAAGCCACATATGCCAACTTGGGCAATCACTACTACAGATTTGATTTTAGATAACGCGTATTTATAATCACGTTTCATTTTTAATCACGTTTCAAACTCAGAAACGTGGTATAAAAGCTGCATTGCCATTAGAAACTTCTTCACCCACAGTAGACTGCCTTCCTCAGTTAACTCCACCTTATTAGCCTTGATTCCAAAGCTAGATTGCCTTCTTATGCTTCTGATTTCAGACCTATAGCTTTATGTAATACCTTATATAAAGCTATCTCTAGTATCCTCTCTAAGAGAATGCAAAGCTGTGTTGCAAAAATTGTGGGGGTTGAACAAAGTGCTTTTGTGAAAGGAAGAAACATAGTCCACAATATCCTGATAGCTTAATCTCTGGTTACAGGTTATTCGAGGTCTAGAATCTCCCCCAAGATGTTGTATTAAGATTGATCTGAGAAAGGCTTTTGACTCTCTAAACTGGAACTTCATTGAAGGCTGTCTTTTTCACTATGGCTTTCCTCCTATTTTTATAGATTGGACTATGAACTGTATCAGAAATCCTCATTACTCTATCCTCATAAATGGCTCTTCTGTTGGCTACTTCCAGGGCAGACAAGGGGTAAGACAGGGATGTCCTTTGTCTCCCCTTATTTTCTCATTGGCTATGGAGATCCTATCAAGAAACCTCAGGGGTCTTCACTGTCACCCTCATTTCAGGTATCACCCTAAATGCTCCAGAATCAAACTGAATCACCTTTTATATGCGGATGATCTGTTTGTTTTTTGTCATGCCAATAGCCACTCTCTATCCCTGATCAAGAAAACTATGGACGATTTTGCAAAGCACTCTGGTCTAACCGTCAACAATTCCAAGTCTCAGATATTTTTTGCTGGTATTCCTTCTCCTATGGCAACCAATCTTGCCAGCCACATTGGTTTCTCAAGAGGCCTTCTTCCTGTCAAATATCTGGGTATTCCCTTGGATTGCAAAAGTATCAAATCCAAAGATTGTGTTATTCTCTTGGATGCTCTAAAATCTAAGATTGCTTCTTGGTCCAGTAACTTGCTCTCTTATGCTGGAAGAGTTGTCCTATTGAGGTCAGTTTTAAATTCCATGCAAGTTTATTGGTACAGAATCTTTGGCATTCCAAAAAACATTCTCAGAAGCATTGACACCATATGTAGAAGCATGGGTTTCAATGGTCAGTTTGATGTCCCAGTAACAAAAGATTGGATGAGAAGTGATATTTCAGGACTGGAAAATAGCTCGATGGAATTAGAATCTTTAGGATTTTTACTGGATGGTGAAGGCTGGTACTGAGAAACTTGATCAACATTATTGTCCTCAATAACTTTGTGTGAAAATAAATTTAACTTCATTTTTTCTCATGTCTTCTTCCAGATATGAATGAATATGCTGACAATGTCACTAAATTTGGCGCATAAAGTCCTTTCATTCAAAATTTTCTTTCAACAGACTCCATAGCTGTCTTAGATTTGCAGAACATAACAAAAAATGCAGAAAGGCAGACCAACTCCATCAAAGTTGATCTTGCAGATGGGTCTAATCTTTAATGAAAACAAATGAATATTTATCAGTCCCTAGGCACAAATTTTGTCATTCATCACCCATAAGGTCACACATGGAGGTCCCATCCAAGCAGGAATGACAAAAAAAATAAAAGCGAACACAGGACTTGCTTGTTGTTGATGCAATAAGCTCATATGAAAAATGACCCACTTCAACGTGAAGTCAAGCAGTCAGTAAACTTAGTGTCAAAAGCACCATCTCAAGAAAATACCAACGCCAGGATTCATAGATTCATGTTGAGTATAATGGTATTATCTCATATCGCCCATTTTGAGCTCAAGATTGATCCTCATATATAGTTGGGCTCCCCACTCATTGCCAATTGGTTTTGAGTATGGATCCGACATTTCTACATGGTATCGGAGCGGATTTTGGCCGCATTCTTAGAACATGCCCGTGACGGTTAACTAGGTCCGCACGAGGTCCCACTTGTCCTCGCAAGTGAGGGGGAGTGTTGAGCATAGTGATATTATCCCACATCGTCCATCTTGAGCTCAAGATTGATCCTCATATATAGTTGAACTCTCCCACTCATTGTCAATTAGTTTTGAGTGTGGATCCGACATTTCTACAAGTCTTATAGGCTGCTTCTGATTAAACAATCTGCACTTCTGAGCACATGATTGGTAATAATATTCCAGACGCATATAATTGACCTTAAGCCAAACTTTTATGGGAAAAGTAATCAATAAAGAAAATCTCACAGTCATAACCAATTTGTCCTCACATTCAATCCGAGATGCTCTGTGATCAATAAACGACACGCTAATCTGCTCTCCTACAGGCATCAATG
>NQLW01000047.1:1195724-1217929 GCA_002312845.1 Kalanchoe fedtschenkoi
ATGATGATATTTTTGTGCGGTTGGTTCAGCAAAATTTAGGTTATTTATAGCCTTAAATATGAACCTCAGCGGCTCAGTTTTATTAATGAACTGATGCCAAACAAAAATATTAAGAAATAGGGTAAAGTTTGAGCGTTGTTCTCATTCGTGGCTTTCAAGTCGAGCTCGATTTCTGATATTTTTGATCGAAGCACAGTGATATTGGGTTAAGTTACAATTTTAAAGTTTTAAATTTATTTTTTAAATATTTATATTATTATTCGGTTAATCGGTTAACCGGTTAACCGAAAATTCATATATCCTTAACCGTTAACCGAACCGAATTTTTCGGTTAACCGAATTCGGTTAACCGCGGTTAAAATTCGCGGTTAACCGACTTCGGTTAACGGTTTTAACCGTATAGTGAACACCCCTAGTGTCGGTGATCATTAGATTTTCATATATGCTAATCACTTTGTTCGAAGGTGGCTTATAAAAATATGTTGAGTGCCCCTGTGAATTTTTTTTGTATAGGGTTCGTTAATTCTTACTATATCAATGGTATTGTTGAAATTCCAGTGGACATGAAAGAAACTTGGCTGACAGAATGATCATGTCGGGATCCGAGGATTACATATGCTACTTTATTCCCTGCAACAATTATTAACAGTAAGTAATCTGCATTCTATTATTATTTATGGCTATCTTCATTATTTCTAATTTTAATATACATATGTGATTCGCACTAATTCTTATGGAAACAGTTTTATGTTAGTTATCATTGGTGTCTGGAAGTAACATGTCCGAGGAAGAATCTCGTTTATCATTTCTGTCATATGGATATGATTTATATGTGAAATTGTCAGACATATTTGTTATCGTAAATGGGTAAGCCACACTAAAAATAATATTGGTCCATTATTGCGTGTGCTTTAGTGGGTATTGTAACACTCTTATTTAAGAATCCTATGTCACACGTGTAGTGTAATGCTTAAATACCCATAGATGCAGAGACGTATGGATTGCAATGCATAAGAACAAACGAGCTGGAAAGTTCTGTAGTTAATTATGGTGTTCATTTTTAACTAATCATTATTTTGCATTCAAGTGTTTATTTGTAAGGTCCTTTAATCGATAAGATGCTCACATGTAGTTGCCACGCAACCTCCGAGGAAGTTGCGATGTAGATATTTTGTGAAGCGGTTTATGAGGGACATTATTATCCACATGGCAAATCTATCAGGACATAGTATTAAGAATCTTCACAATATAAATTGCTTAATTCTCATGTTTGTCATTTTATATGCCATACTTACATGCTTATATCACCTGAGCTATTTGCTTATGCCTCTAAAGTATGTGCCTTTGCAATGAGATGTCAAGAAATAATAGATATTATCATTTGAAATATATGCTCGTAGTTCATTTTAGTATAATTTATATTCGTACATATTACTCAATGACAAGTAGAAGATGTTATGTGTATGGAGATGGATAGTTGTAGATTTTGATCAATGATTCATCTCATTCATATTACTAAATGACAAAGAGGAGATGTTATGTGTCTTTGGATGGATAATTGTAGTTGTTGATCAATTATAAATAATAGATGTTGTTCAATGATACAGGTTACTAAAATAGATGTTTATGCCTCATTCATATTAGCATAAATAGATGTCTAGAAATAATAGATGTTGTATTAAGCCTACAACTCATATGATTTATATGCCTCTTTATAGAATGGATCATGGACTGAGTTGTTTTCTATTTTATATATAGGTTTTCTTGTACGGTTTGTGCACCTACAATGCGAATCTCTCTTGCAAATATGAGATGGGGTTGCTCAATTTGTGATTGAGTACACAAACAAGGTTTCACCATTCGGTTTGGACTGATCTATTTAGTATTTATAATGGAATAATCGCAGTTGTATCATGTTGTGCATGTGGGAAAATGTTATTATCTAGGATTCTAGCTGAACCTGGTTAAGAACTTGTTTAAAAAAGGCTTGAATAATATTTTTTTTGAGCCAAAATAATTATTGTAGGGGATATTTCATAAAAAAAATAAAATCTTAAAAATTAATATTATAGATGGCGCTTATTGGTAAAAAAAATACTGTTTATAGTGTGTAGTATTTAAATAAATTAGTATAATGGATTAATTAAAATAGAAAACAACGGTGTTTATGGGTTACAAGCACTATCTAAAGTACATATCATAGACGGCGCTTGTTACCCACAAGCGCCGTCTAAGACTTTCTTATATAGACGCTCCTTGTTACCCGTAAATGTCTTATTTGTGTTCTATATTAGATGACACTTATTATCTTTAATCCTTGTATATAATATGTACTGCAGACGATATTTGTGACCAAGAGGCACCGTCAAAAGTCTGCACTATATACGGCGCTTGAGATCCTAGACTTGTTAAGGCGCTTCATAATATGACGCTTATTAAATATCATCTAATGGCCAAAACAAATGGCGTCTGGGAGTGAACTGTCGAAAAGAGGTCAAAAATTGGCCGTTAATGTTTTTAAACACCGTCATTTAGCCCAGATTCCTTTGGCCAGAAAAGTTGTTGGAAAACCCTTTTTTTTTCCAGTCGTCTTCTGGCCAAATTTTAGGCCGAAATATATGGAGTTTTCTTATAGTGTTTCACCATTATAATTCCATGTTGTTCTTAGTAGTTGACTAACTCTCTACTGTTATACGCACAACTATTGTCGAATTTTGGATTCTTTAATTTCAGGTCAGTCTCGGCCTCCATTGTAGCTTTCAACTTGATAAATATATTATACTTATTTTCAAAAAGTAAACTCATATCTTTCTGGTTGCATCATCAATACAAAATGACATAATAACTCTTTACTCCAATTGATGCAATTGATATAGGTGCATAAATATCTTAATGAATCAAGTTGAATTTTTTAGCTTTTGATTCCCTTCCAGTCTTTAAGAATTAATTAAATCCATACTGCTTGTCTAACACATAGAGCTCATAGAACTCCAACTTATCCACCCTTGAAATCTTTTCTTGAGCAGCTAGCATCTTCATTTCTTTTTCACTCATATGCCCAAGTCTTTGGTGTCATAGATTAGGTGGTCTCATCTCATCGCCACTGCATAAGTACGATCTGGTAGATCTAGCATGTTTAGTGTCCATAGTTTTTTTTTACAAGCTACAATAGGATTCTCCCTCCCTTCTTTTCGTTGGCCGCTTCCAAAGGAACATGATACACTTGCTTATCTAACTAACTGAAATAAGTATTCTTCTAAGTTGAAGATTGTATTTTGCATCATTTAACATCTGAGTAACACTAAGTGAGGTTCACAACATAACATCACATTTTTCTTCAATCTCCAATCGTTTTTTGTCTACAAGATAAATAATACCAAACATTCAGGCTGTGATGATAATCAACTTTTTACAAGGAAGTGAAATGAAGGACTAGAATCCGTAATACATGGCTTTTATTGGACTCTCAACGCAACATACCAATTTATTATCTGACTTTGAGCTTTCTAGCGCCCCTTTGACTAAGTTGTTTTAGGTCTTCTTTTTGGCATGTGGATACGGATTCTAGAAGTGATAAGTCTTGTTACAGTTTTAACATACAATGTCACCACAAACCTTTTACTAATCTCTATTCCTTGACTTCAATTTAGCACATTGTTTCTTTCTTCTGTGTGATTGTCGATCTATGCCCTATGTGCTCAAAGTTGATGCTCATGATGATGACTCTGTTAACTACTAACGACGAACGTCACCACTGACAAATCAAACCTTAAATCCCATGTAGGCCAATTTATTTGTACCCGTTGATCTATTTACTACTGTAATTGTTCCCTACCGGCTTCTTGGTAAAGAATAAAGGAGAACGACTGTCTCACCTCATCATCGAAAACAATCTAAAAAAAAAACCTAACTTCGAGTAAATTGATATGAATTCTGTTAGATGTTCTGTCACACTAGCTCCTTCCTTTAACTTTGTACTAGTCGACTTATCAAGAAAAAATACCTTAGTATACAAACATTTGAGAGTTACTCTGCCCATATGGCCAAATTACTAATGTCCACAACTTTCTTAGTCTCTAATTTCTGAATCTGTAATGATAGATGACAATTACATTGAAACTCACAGACTTCTATTCTACTAGAATAAATTGTTATAAAATCTCAAAACCCTAAAATTTCATCCTATTTAATTTCTAAATTTCTATTTTTCAAAAGTTTTCTAACATAAAACCTCACACCTAACAAGTTCAGCTTTAGGAGCCGCGGAGTGGCTCTTGCTATCCAAAAGGGTTGAATTCTCTGAATCTGCCGCGGGATACCTTTTAATTACCCCAAAATTTATCCTAGTGGAATGGAGTGGATTCTCTGAATAAAAAGAATTTATTGACACCAATATTCTTAAAAATTATAACTCCTCACTATATAAGCACAAATTTTGTATGCAAAATTTCAATCTTTGAGCACAAAGGCTGGAGTTGTCATCCGCACTCAGGGCTTGAACCCAGGATCTTTGAATTGTTAGACAACATCACTAGACCAACACTTTGTTAGTCGTTTGCACATTTCCAAAGGGCATATAATGAATGAATCACACAAGGACAACTAAGCTATTAAATTATGCTCGTCAAGTTATCAGCAAACTCCTGATATGCAGAGGCTTCAGACTGAATCCCTATCGAGAAGACTGCCCAGGCATTAAGAAGCTTATAACTCTATAACAGTACAAAATGACAGCCAAGATATTATCTGATTGAGCACGGCCTCTGTTCCTGCAGTCATTCACCATGTTAGAGGATAACCTCCTCAAGTGTTACGATTTGCTTCCCATACAAACACAATGCGTATACACACTTGCACAAATGCATGGCCATTAGACAAAATAGTTACACATCATTCAGAAGACACAGTTTAATAGTTCTGAGGAGATACTTCAGTGTGCCAAGACACATTTACAACCAACACAACCTAAACTAAGTTCCTAGTCCCACCTTACAAAACCAGAGTGTAAGACCGTTCACTCTCATCGAGGGACTGATGCATTTCTTCTATAAGCAAGTAGCTAAATGTGCCACATACTTATATTCTCTTTGCACCATAAATAAAGTAGTACCAGCTTGGATTCCTTGAATATGATAGCACGGCCGTATCCATCTATTTTAGATGAACAGAGAAAAGAAAGATAGAAGCTGGATGCTGAAAATCCATGCCATACTCATATTGGGGGCGGAAGATGCCGTTGAATTGAAGGATGATGGTGTTGTCACATTTGTGGCTGCTGCTTTTTTGCTCCTGTACGAGGGATAGTATATATCACAATTTTGTCTCAAAGTAATTAATTGAACAAGGAGAAAGATATATAGAGACTTACCCTGATGTCAAATACAAACAGTTGTCATAGCCTGCAAAACAAGAACAGATTGTCCAAGTCAGATTTGTAAAGGAAGTCGCCAAGATTGAGATAGCACTAAGTCAGCAACATAAATCAAGGAGCTGTACAAAAATGATTAGGCAATGAAATGTACATACTTGGATTTTTGTTCACTTTAACTCCGGCGCCTCCAAAGCTGCAAGCAACATCTGTGGCTCCGTTTTGCTGGTAGTAGCTATTGAAAATAAAAGATGCATGGGATACCAGATTGTCTGGCTCATAGCAGGGCTGACTAGGCTGGACGGCTGAACAATCCACATTGCCAGGACCGCATGCCCAATTGATAGCATTTGTCAAGTCAGTTTCAGAAGCTGTCGATTTTGCAATGCACCATGTTGTTCCATTCAAGCTCGTTCCATTTGCATCATCACCAACATCTAGAGCCCCTTTTCCAGTCAAATCCAAATTATACACACTTGTTTGATCTGGATAAAATAAACCCCAGTTTCTCTCAGATTCCATCCCAGGCTTCCTATTCTCATTGAACAATGAGAATATATAGACATCTAGTCCCTCTCCAGGCTTAGCTGGGGTACCCGTGTCATTGATGACATGACGGATCAAATTAGTGTTGTAAGTCTGCGCATTATCAGGAGTGGCTGCTGTCTCTTTTGGTGATCCTTTAGTAGGCCATCCTGTCTCAGTTACCATAACTTTGATGGTTCTGAAATTCACACCTGACAGAGCGAAGTATATAGCATCAATCTGGGCATCGAACATATTTGTGTACAATAGCCCTGTGTTTGGGTCGATTACTTCTGAAGAGGACTCGAAAAGAGCATAATCTAAGGTCACATTGCTTGGAGAATCTTGATATGCGTAGTAGGGATAAATGTTCACCATGAAAGGGGATTCATTTTCTGCAAGGAACTCTAATAATGGCCTCAAGAAAGAAGCATGCTTGCTATTAAAAGCTCCTGCAGATGGCGGAAATGACCGGGACAACACACCTAGAGAATGGGTAGAAGAAACTTTGATCTTCTTACTGAGGCCAGCTTTTTTCAGAGCAGTCAGGATGTTCTGCATTGCTGGAACCACCATAGCGGAAACATTCCCAGGACTTTCTGTGACCTCAGCACCAACTGTGATGTATGTGATTTTAGTTGCTGGATAGTAAGGAAGAATATTATTCTTAAGCCAAGTGTCTGCATTGGTCTGGAACTGCGAGAAGGGTAACAAGTCCAAGTTTGGAATGCCGACCATGAGCTCCACCCCAGTATTGGCAAAAGCTTTGAGGACCTGTATGTTGGCATCGTAAATTCTTAGGTACTTGATGTTGTGCAGTTTTACAAGCTGCGCAACTTTATCAGGTGTGGGGAGGTCATCAGCATTTCTTCCATAACAAATCCCAATGGTACTTCCTCCACAAAGTCCTGTTACCAAAAAAAGAAAGAAATCTAAGTACTGAAAACTAATAAATCTCTTGAGCAAACACAAATCATATAACTAAGAAACAAAAATGAAATACATGGCTTGGTTTCACTATCAGATGTTTAACGACTATCATTTTAAGAGTGTAAGCCATCTCAGGCACCTTATACAAGTTAATCAAGGCAGCTTGAAAAGACCGAAAAATGCCCTATTTGATGTATGAGCAACAGTCTTTTGGTTATAATTTCAGCTATGTGATTGCATCTGTCAACCATTATATACATAGGATGTGAACAAACACTGAAGTTCATAAACATTGATGAGGTCCCAACTATCATCTAAGCCCATATGATAAACCTGATTTTATAAATATTTAGGATACAAAAAAAAAGCCATTTTGTACTGAGTAAAATATAATAGGAAAAATGAATGTAAACTATATAAGTTTCATAATCGAGTGGCCAAAATGACACCATTTTGAAGGGTGTTTAGATGTTATATGCAGGGTTTAGGGTTTTTAGTATTTTAGAATTTTTAGGATTTTATGGGTTTTTTAAAGTATTTTTTAAGGTTATGAAGCGACGTTTTTTTAGAATTTTTGTAACATTGTAAAATTTGAAACCCAAAAATCTTTAAAACATTAAAAATTCAAAAACTCAAAAACCCTACAACTTCAAAAACTTATCTAAAACACACCATTTAGCCTTAAGCCATATTTAAATTAATTTCATAAATATTAAAAATAAATTTATAAAAGAAAAAAAAAGAAAAGTTCATCAATTGTAACTCACAGTAATGTATGTATAATATTAGGTTTTCAAGAGTAGATTAAATACATTATAATAATATTATTTGAATTGAATGAATAATTAAAAAAAAAATGTGCATTTTGGAAGATGGGTTTAATAGACGGGAAAAAGCAGCAGAAGAGGAGGTTTGAGTGCATCACAGATGCTTCACCCAATAAACAACTAACACATCCCTCGATTGACGAATCATATGTCATCCTCCAAGCGAGCCCGAAGTCTATCTCATTTTTTAAAGAGTAACTTACTGCTGCTCTTGTAAGCAGATCCCAGAAGCCAAAAAACAAAAGTAGAGGCTTTTAACAACTCTCAATTATTACCACCCTCTCAAACATCATTAATGAATACCCAACAAAAGCGGTGAAAAAACACAGATCGACTGGCTAAAAACAAGGAGCATGATAACGACAGGCACCGGACATTCAAAGCTTCAACAGGATCAAAGAAATGAGAAGAGAACCTAGCAGAAGTAAAAGGAGTGAAGTAGCAAGTAGGATTCTCAAGTCTCTTGTAGCCATTCCCATCAGCACCACCTCTTTTTTTTTTCCCGGATTTCTTCTGCTGCTGCTGTTTGAGTAACCCTTTGTTTATCTCGACTGATGTTTGTCAAGACTTGAGTGCACTTGATGCTTGATGGGCATAAATGGGCTGAGATTGTACCGTTATAAAAAAAAAAAAAAATCAATGAAAGAGGGCAAGTGCTAATGGACAAGAAATGGGTTTCTTTTTCACAGTCTGTCACTAGCACCGATGCACTTGGAGGTACAGTAGCTGAGGGGGGTGGGTGTCTGTTTATGCGTCTGCGTCTGCGTGTCAGAGTGAGTGATTGTGGGAGCCGAGCTTGTCGTCGTAGTGGTCCGGATGTGAGGTGGATTATAGGCTGTATTGGAGAGTTACGCATAGGATCCCCGAAATCTATCAGCCACAGACATTCTGTAGATTTCTTTATAAAATTAACTTCTTTCCGTCGCTTGTTATCAAATTTGTATTTATTTTTTAAGAAAATAATTAAAATATATTTGAATTATTAAAATCACTTGCTCAACCGCAATTCGAACACGGTACTTAAGATTAATTTATTTAATTTATTAAATATAGTTAATTTTATTAAATTTATTAAGAATTATGAATGATTGAGTATGAAAAGAGTACTTAAAATGATATTATCCACTCTAAAATGTCTCTTGGTGCATTTCTTTTAGAATGTCTCTTGGTGCATTTCTTTTAGAATTTGTCTTAGTGCTCTCTTTACAAAGCCACACTAAAAATAATATTGGTTCATTATTGTGTGTGCTTTAGTGGGTATTGTAACACTCTTATTTAAGAATCCTATGTCACACGTGTAGTGTAATGCTTAAATACCAATAGATGCAGAGGCGTATGGATTCCAATGCACAAGAACAAACGAGCTAGAAAGTTCTTTAGTTAATTATGGTGTTCATTTTTAACTAATCATTATTTTTCATTCAAGTGTTTATTTGTAAGGTCCTTTAATCGATAAGATGCTCACATGTAGTTGCCACGACAATCTCTGAGGAAGCTGCGATGTAGATATTTTGTGAAGCGGTTTACGAGGGACATTATTATCCACATGACAAATCTATTAGGACATAGTATTAAGAATCTTCAAAGTATAAATCACTTAATTCTTATGTTTGTCATTTTACATGCCATACTTACATGCTTATATCACCTGAGCTATTTGCTTATGCCTCTAAAGTATGTGCCTTTGCTATGAGATGTCAAGAAATAATAGATATTGTCATTTGAAATATATGCTTGTAGTTCATTTTTGTATGATTTATATTCGTACATGTTGCTCAATGACAAGTAATAGATGTTTACGTCTCATTCATATTACTTAATGAGAAGTAGACGATGTTATGTGTATGTAGATGGATAGTTGTAGATGTTGCTCAATAATTCATCTCATTCATATTACTAAATGACAAAGAGGAGATGTTATGTGTCTTTGGATGGATAATTGTAGATGTTGATCAATTATAAATAATAGATGTTGTTCAATGATTTCAGGTTACTAAAATAGATGCTTCTGCCTCATTCATATTAGCATATATAGATGTCTAGAAATAATAGATGTTGTATTAAGCCTACCGCTCATATGATTTATATGCCTCTTTATAGTATGGATCATGGAATAAGTTGTTTTATATTTTATATATAGGTTTTCTTGTACGGTTTGTGAACCTACAATGTGAATCTCTCTTGGAAATATGAGATGGGGTTGTTCAATTTGTGATTGAGTACACAAATAAGGTTTCGCCATTCAGTTTGGACTGATCTATTTAGTATTTATAATGGAATGATCGCATTTGTATCATGTTGTGCATGTAGGGATGGCAATTCAACCGTAACCGAACCGTAACCGAACCGGTCAACGTGGATAATAACCGAGTTGACCACGCCCGCGGTTAAAACTAAGAGGAGTTCTTCCATATCCAGCAATAAAAGAGCGGAGGGAAACTAGGGGAGGATAGACAAAAAGAAAAAACTAGAAAGTTTCCCGTCAAATTCTTGTTGGTACTTTCATTACAAAGTTTGAAATTTGCAGAGAGATTTGGTTAAAGTGGTCGTGGTGACAAAAGGGAGTCGGATCAGTTGTCATGGTCAAATTCTTCACTTGTCAATTTCTGTGGTATTGTAGAATCTGGATTCAGGCAACAACAGAGAACTCATAACCAAGCTTGAACGAAGAGAGTTGGAGACATAAGGTTTTTGTGTGCAGCAATGCAAAAGTCAAGGCCTCCACAATTTTTCAAAGTCCATAACCAACAGAGAAATATATTATTCTGAAACATTGGAGAGATACCCAAATGCAAGGGCTCCATTTACTATGCAGAAGCAAGGCATCCACCACAACAAACAATTCGCAAGTCATATAAAAGGAAGACAAAAGATTCGGAAGTCCAGAGAAGTAAAATACGAGGTGCAGAGAAGATTTCTTACTGTTGGTTTTATTACAACACAGAATGGAAGGAGCCGTGACTGGAGCTAGCTGCCTCCTCGATGAATTGATGGTTTTATCGGAGACCCTGGGTGGATAGTGGGACACCAAGACAATACACCAATACGAGCACAACTTCAATAATTACGGAGAAGTAAAAAAAAAAACCCTTAATTCTCATACTAATCAATTCCAATTCACGGTTCCAGTTACATATAAAAGGGGAAAAACTTAAAACGGATTCTGAAGTATCACCTCTTATCTAATTGTCTCACGATTTTTAAAAATATTTCTAAAAAAAGTGCGATGAAAAAAAATTGGAATAATTTTTTAAATAAAATTTATCATTACATTCCAAAATTAATATTATTATAAAACTTAGATTTGTGTGCTAAAATTACGTTGTTTGGTTATCAAAATAAATTATATAGTTTTGTGCACATAAAGAAAATGACGTCTTTTGATAACCAAACGACATAATTTTCGCACACAAATCTAAGTCTTATAATAATATTAGTTTTGGAATGTAATGGTAAATTTTATTTTAGAAAATCAGTGAAATTTTTTTTTCATCGCACCCTTTTAAGAAATCGTGATAGTTCTGACCGCAATTATGTAAGTGATGGTAGTTCAGACCCCTTTTGGGATTATGATCCACCCCTGTCAGGCCAGTTTGCAACAAGACAAAACAATAAAAGTTTTTCTTCAAATAATGGTGGTATTATCCAAAACAGACAGTTAACAATTTTAAAAATATTTACATGTACATGTGTCTATTATCAATTGATTATAATCTTAATAACTTCCTTAACAGCTAATCACTTGACTGTTTGAGATTAAATTCCAAAGAAAGAATATTAGGATATATAAAGCGTAGCGAGATCAGTTTCATGTGAGGAGGCTACATACAAAATACGGATCATATATAGAATTTGGTTTTACATAAAACAGGATAGATTACTTTCAGACACATGTTATTTGAGGATTGATTAATTGTAATACATCGACCCACACAAAATGATTAAAGTGTTTGGTGGGGGATCACCTTTAATTTTTTTATAGCCAAAAGAGGAGCCTATCTCCATAAAATCAGCAAGAGGGAGAGGAAAGCAAGCCCATCTCCATAATTTCTGCAGCAAACTCGGGAAAGCAGCAAGTTGGTTGTGTGTATACATGATATAAGAAGAAGAATAAAAAAAAAAGAAAGAAAGAAAGTAAATCAAAACCCTACAAACATAAAGCAACAAAGCAAAAGAGCAGCAGCCGCTTGCTCCTCTCTTCTCCATCAAACCCTATTCATCTCGTATAAATCATTGGCGATGACAGCTTTGATTGTTTTCGATCCACATCTACGAGTGTCCCGTCATCGTCCAAACGGATCTACAGATTTGAGAATTTGAGTGGTCCGGCTGCTGTGTTGATGTTTGTGGCTTGTTCGGGGTAGATTGAAGGAGTTCTAATGGATGTTTTGCTGTAGTTTGATCGACTTTTATGTGTTGGAAGTGGTGATGATGAGGTTTGGAGTTTGGCTTTGCAGCCATCGATTTTGAACCAATAGCTGACGTGAGAGTTCAAGCTTTTGAAGTTCGGGATCAGCTTAGAGCGGAATTATGTGATAATGATGCAGACAACTCCATGGTTGTGGACGGTATTATCAGTGGAGTATAGACTGATCCTTTTCTTGGATGAGGTATTGATTTTCTACTGACCTTTTGGGATCTTCCATCTGCACCTTCATTAGCAAAGGTGATTATATTGATTGGTTTTTTTGGACCTGCCTCATAAGAACTTGTTTTAATTATGATTTTAGTTCAATTGGATGTTATAGAAGTTTGAGGTATAAAAATGATGGGATTGAAGGTCTTGTATGGTGAATGTGAGTTATGGAAGATATTGTTATGCATAGTTTGGAAGGGATTCTTTTGTTCATATTAGTTTAAGATTTAAAAGCAGCAAGTAAACTATAAAGTTAGGTTTAGTTGGTGAAGTTGATGCCTTGTTTGATTTCAGATCCAGTGACTTTGAGGTGAAAACAAGATTAAATTGGTTATGTTGGTTCCATAAATTTTATGGTAATAGTTCGTTACTTTAATTATGGTCCATGACAAGTAATTCATGGCCTGTGTTCATAGAGGGAACGAGTGATTTGACAAAATAATCTTTTGGTTGCTATGTACGATAACAAGAACTATTAGTGTCCTTCGAATATATATAGATTAGTCAGATTAAAATTAAAAGTATTTATGTTTGTGTCTAGATTGTA
The DNA here is from genome assembly GCA_002312845.1 of Kalanchoe fedtschenkoi. Lineage (NCBI taxonomy): Eukaryota > Viridiplantae > Streptophyta > Magnoliopsida > Saxifragales > Crassulaceae > Kalanchoe > Kalanchoe fedtschenkoi. The sequence continues at coordinate 1,208,558 of NQLW01000047.1, forward strand.
TTTGGAAAAAGATTAGCTATGTGGCTTGACATGAAGAGGTGGACTATTGAGTGTGTTAAGTCGTCTAAGTCAGATGATTACACTCGTTTGTAAAGGTGAGTAAATAATTCCTACGTATTTCCTTTCATACAAAATTAAATATGTGACCGATAATGAAGTGTATTGGGTATAATGCTTACATAACATATACCCATGTGGAAAAGTGAAATTTGTTGTATTGAGCATTCATTCATATGCATACACACTACATCATGTCTGCGACGTTCTGTTTCCGCGATAATATCGCGTTCTGTTATATGATTTGATGATCCGGATCGGCAGTGACGACTGCCTAGCCAAAAAGGGCTCCCGTCGCAGTTCATGTCTGTGCATCACGCATTCACGTTTGCATTTGGCCAAAAAGGCTAGCCAAGGAGGGCTCATGATATATGCCATTTGATGTGATATGAAAGAAATATATGTGCCAACAGAATGATAAATAAACCCCCACGTACACAACAAATGTACGAACGGTGTGCGAGCCGCACGTGACGAATAAGATATTAACTAAAATAAAAGGAATTTTCCCCATTCGGCTCGCCAAATACGTAGCGAGTTGTTTACTCATAGTGTGAGTCTTTTGACTCACCCCCAAATATTTAAATTCTGCTTTCAGATCAGTAGTCGGTCAGTAGCAACGGTGTTTGAGTTAGCAACGAGCAAGCTCTTCGGTACGGTTCCATCAAGTCTTCAGTCAGTTTACTTCAGTCAACAGTTATTTAATTTGTGTTACTTTGTCATCTTTGTAGCAGTTGCTCCGGTGTACTTGGGTAAGATTTTGGGTTGATTTTGAATAGTTTTGAATGCTGAATGTTCTTTTATTAGTACGTTGAATATTTGACTTTGAATTTTCTTCGCAGAGGCTTGTTTGACTAAAAGTCAAAAAGAGACAAGTCAAACGCCATCGCGATCCACACATTTTTTTTTCGGGGTCGTGACATTAATAAATCATAAAACTACGTCATTCTAAAATATTAGTCAATTGCTCGACAACACTGGGGTTTGGTTAAAAGTTACTGGTTTTTGAGCTATTTGATTTGTTGCTTTTGAATTCCAGCAAACCAGATTTTCTTCCATGCGTGTGGGCTCATGCATCGTTGCGTGCGGTGATAATTCTTCAGGACTTGCTATTATCTCCGCACACTCAGCAAAATTGTCTTACGCGCGGGGTAAAGTGCGCGGAGATTGTTTAAGGGGGTAGAAATCATCATCGTGGTGTATTTTCCTGTAGTTGAGTCCCGCTCCTTAGAGCAATTATTTCATGGATTGATTCTGGGCGTTAACTTCCCCTACATTCGTGCATGAGTTGTTGCTCCACACTTGTTAGTCTTGAATCAAGCTTGTTGATGCCTTCTTTTGATATTTCGTTATCATGGGGATGAGTTTTCTACGGAGAAGAGCATCTTTCAGTGGTATGTTCAGATGACATGCATATCTTACATTGTGCGGACGTCATGTTTTTCATAGCTTGGCATAACTATGTAATTGTTTGGACACGTCTTGTGTCATAGTTCTTAACTCAGCAATTTCTAATGAAGGCGCTGCTACTGGTTCTCTATGTATTTCTGCTTTTGTTTTTACATGATTGACAATTAACACTTCATTAGTTGGTTTGATGAGCAGGTGTTCTCAGCCATCTCCTTGATGAGTGTCTAGATTTCTTCTGGATACTTGTTCACCAATGAACCACCAACTGCTGCATCTACAATTTTTCTTTCCAAAGTTGTCATTCCTTCAATGAAGTTCTGTATTAATGCGTACTCCGGAAACCCATGACCCTGACATTTTGTTATCAATTTCCTGAAGCGTTCACAATATTTGTATCTGTCTTGTCAGGTTGTTGTCTGATATTGCATATCTCTAGGTGTATTTGTGATGCTTTAACTATAGAAAAATATTTAGCAATGAATTCTTCTTGCATCTGATCCAATGTGTTGATTGTTCCTACATGCAAAAAAAAAACCATTCCTTAGCATAATCTATCATTGAGAATGGGAATGTTGGCAACCTGTATCTGTTAAGATTGACTTCTGCTAGTTTCATGATTGTAAAGACCACATTGAATTCTTGAAGTGACATTGGGCATCTTCTCCCATTGTTCCTCGGAATTTAGAGAGTTGATTGATGACTCCACTCTTAACTTCAATTTCATCTTCTCATATGGCCTGTATATGTATCAGATAGTTCGTGACGGTGGGAGCAGTGAGTTCTCTCAGAGTTTTCCTTCACGATTGATTGTGTTGTGTTGTCATATCTGTTGCAGCTACTTCTTTCCTTGCGCGGTTCTTTTATCGAATCAACTCTTCAAGGTCCTCGTAGAATGAAAATGGATTCTCTTGAAAATAATGATTCATAGATTAAGCGGCACCTAGTCTTCTAGGTTAGTGCAGGTAGCAAAATAATTTGAACAAGAAAGATAGAATTGACAGAGAATCAAACATCGGCTGCGCGCTCGGCGAGTAAAATTGCATATGCGGTGATTCTACAAAATAGTAAACTTGTCGCGCGCTCTAGTTAGTTGATCGCGTGCATTACAGAACATTGACTGACTCAAAAACTATAAAAATTGTACAAAAAACTTTAATGGATGCAAGATAAATTTATTAATAAATCCCACACCATTCATACATAGTTTATTTAAAGAGCATGAATAAGTATGGATAAAAATACTTTTAACTGAACAACATGAATCCGAGTTCACAACAACTTAGGATCTATAGGATCCTAGAATAATGAGACTACTCACTGCGCATCATAGTAATACAATCACAATAATAACAAATGTAAAACTAAAGAGGTAAAAGAAGAGTTAGTCTCGTGATGCTCCAACTCTGAATGGCAGAATCTCTGTGCTCGTGTGTGTGCGAAGATGTGTACAATGAGCCCTAAGTCTTCTATTTATAGATGATCTGTCACCTTATAATTACCTTGTAATTTGGACCGTCTTCAGAAGGAATCCTATCGCCAAAAAGGTTCCTGAAATTGAATTTGCCTTTTCTGGGCCCGACACGTGTAAACTCGACCTAGGTCGAGTTCTTGCAAAGGAAACATGATCTGTGTCACGCGACGCCATTAAACACGACCTAGGTCGAGTTACTTAAAAGGAAACTCGATCTGGGTCGAGTTCTAGTTCTGCATATTTACCAATTAGCCCCTGAAACTTCTTCTTTTGTTAATTTCATCCGTGAACTTGGCTCTTTGTTTGATTTTAACCTAGTTTGCAATGTTTTTATCTTTTTCCTCTTCCGAAGCAAGTATTCTTTGTATTTAACTCACAAGAGACAAAATCAATTATAAATCACTAATAATAACTCGAGAATGACTTAAACATGCTAAGTATAAGTATTTAAAATAGGGTAAATTATTATCCAACCAAAATTGTACGAAAATCAAACTCCTTTCACTCTTTGATTCTTGGATGAGTACAAGTGAGTACATATGGGTTATTCAGGTGTCGTTTTGTAAAATTAAGAGCTGAATGCTATATGAGAATGTGAATGGTCAGACCACTAGTCATACCACATATCTGATTGCTGAATGATTTACTTTCATTTGATAATTTATTTTTTAAATATCTAATATATAATGATTTATCAATATATAATTAACTTATAATTATAAATTTTACAACATAAAAATAGAATTAAAATTTATAATCATGTTATAAAAAATTATTTATTTATGAAGCGCGTGCGATTCTGATTGAAGAAACTAACTGATGTCGGCATTGATGTGATTCTGATCGAAGTAGGATCTGGACAGAGTTGATTCCATAAAGATATGAAAAAATAAAGAGATAATTATGATAATCGTATTGATATCGCCTCTGAATGATTCAGATATAAAATTGATAACAAATCATTCAAACTTTCCAATTATTCATTAAGAGAAAAGGAACAAGTATTCGGTTCACTGAATGCTTAATAGAATAAGAGACCACCTCTTAATAGAGTCCAATAAGTGCAACAAAATAAGGCCTTACACTCATTACAAAAAAGGGATGTTTAAAATTAATTCCATCAAACGGCTACAGACAAGGGCATTAGAAATATCTCGAAATACTATTAGCATATTCCTTGATGGAGACTCCATAAAGTTTTACAAATCTACATACCCTTCTCCTTTTCTTCATCTTTTCGGCTCTTCTTATTAAACTTCTTTTAAAATCTACTTTTGGATTTCTTTTTACACTTCTTTTGGATGTGCTTGGACTTTTCTTCTGGACTTATCTAGATTTGGACATTGACTTTTAATAAGGCTGACTTAAGATGCTCTGTGATTTTTTTTTTAATTTTATCATTTATGGACCTCCAATATTGATTACTTTAATATGCTCTCTTAGGAAGATGACACAAAATAGTGATTGTTGGTCGTTACAATATCATAAGAGATCTTCCGTGCTTATTTACCATATTTTTTTTTATTAAGTTTGATATTTTATTTCTAAATGATCCGAATGACCATCGACAAAAATGCCTACATGAATAGTAGTTGAGTCGAGGAGCCTACATGATGATAGGGGGCTCATAAAGACTACAAGGTGATGGCTGAAGCCTAAATGGGGTCTGAAGGATCTGGCCGATGCTCTTGAAGACAAATGAGCACAACTTACCAAAGTGAGGGGCCTTGAGCGCATGGGCTACATAATTAAGGGGCCAGGGTAAGCCTAGCTTGGTGAACGCACCCAGTGCCCGAGGCACATGCATGACAAGGCGTGTAGATGCTCATGTTGCACGAGACTCGACATGAACAACCATACAGGCGTATGCAGTGGTATGACCATGACACAAGAACTGAGCTCTTATCTTCTATTGCAGGTTGACTTGTCTCGTTGCAGGTTTTCCATCACAGTTATCAAGGTGGGCACAGTGATATATCTAAAGAAAGTTTGGGGCAGAGTTCGGATGCCACCGGTTGCCAGTGGAGCAGGCGTTATATGGGCACAACATCAATCCATCCAAATCTATATTCCATGGCTAACCACACAGGGTCCAGTGTGATGAAGCCAGATCCGCCGGTATCAAACAAAGACAACTTTTAAGCAAAATAACTCAGAGAAAACATGAGCCGCTAGATAGATCTGTATAGAAATCGATTTTTACAAATACTCAAGATCAACGAGCACCATTGTAGATGTCAGCTCTGTCATCTGGGCTGACCCAATCGATTAATCATAAAGTCCAAAAAAATGGAGCCAACAGGTGCTTCACGCCAGTTTACGACTAACAATAAAGACTCCATCCTAAGGGTGGGGCTTTCAGATCTTTAATATCTAGGTGAGGGACAAGCCAATGCTTGATGTGGGATTGGGCGAGGACGCATGCGGTATTTGAAACTGGCAAGGTCGTATTTGACTTTGGAATCGAGAGGCAGGGCAAGACCGAGGCAAATCAATTATGAAGTGATAACTGCAGGACCTCTCAAGTGGTGGGACTGGCTTTACGGTGAGGAGATTTGGGCGAGACCCAGGCGCGACTACCATAACAACAAAGCACGGATAGTCAAATGGTTGACGCTATGGCCGGCCTTAGCGGCGAGGCTAGATCTGACCTCGGTGAGAGGGTTAGGCGGGGCATAGGGGAGGGGGAGGGCTAACCCAAACACCCCCCTCCCTTTCCTGCAATAGGTGTTGAATGAGTGTGAGAAATAGATTATAATGAGAAGTAGGAGCGACAGATTTGGACATGTTTTATGTTTATGTAGTTTAAATGTCTTTTACAATGTCTCTAGTCGTAGTAATATACATAAAGAATGGTATACATGCTATTTTAACACTTTTAAAGCTCACTAAGAATGCTACTTATTGATATGAAATTTTTTCAGACAAAAAAATAATATATGATGGAAGATTTTAAACATAAATATGAATGTGGGTGTCTAAAATAAAGAAGTGAAAGGTTTTAAAAAGTGAAAGAATACGAAACCTGAATAAAAAATGTGAAATGAATAAAGACATCACTTTATGGGGGTTTTGGATGTGTGAATGCTTGAAACAAAATATAATCTAATAATCAAAGATGTGACCTAACCAGAACCAAGACTAATCTAACTGGCAATGACAATTATAGCCAATTAGCCAAGCTCCAGGGAGTAGTGAGAATAAAACATGTATTGAGCTGAAATTTAGAGATAAAAAGGCGGCCTAAGTATACTTACATTCTTCCTTATCATTAATCACAAAACGAGTTCTTTATCATCTTTGAATGTGATCTCTAAATTATGCTTCATAATCTTGTTAAAATCCTATTTAAATCATTATGTCACTTCTGTTTACAATTACATCTTCATATGCATTTGTACAATCCCTTGTGTACTAACACTACTAGATTTCACAAGTTTACCGGTGTAGAATCTAACCGGTATATAACCGATAAATTTTATTTATCGATTAAAAAATTACTAAATCTTATATTAACCAGTAAAAAATATCTTTTAAATTAGAGATGGTGTTACCGGATAAAAAAGTGTTGATTTTATAGGCTAATTTACCGGTTGATTTACCAGTTAGATTTATCCAAACCGGTAAACCTACCAGTTGGAATAGTTTAGCTAGTAAAGTGGCTGGTAAACCGGCCGGTTTACCAGCGAAGCTTGGTTTAGTTATTAAATTAGTTAATTAGTTTTATTTAAATTAGTTTCAAGATTTTAGAGTTAAAGTTATTTTTAAGGATTTTAGGTTTCCAAATTTAATATTATATAATATTATATTATATTAGAGTCTCATCTTAATGATGTAATCAGCTAGGTTTTTAATGGTTATAACAATTAGAGCCAGGATTTTAACATTTAGAGCAGTTTAATTTAAAGGTTTTAGGATTTGAAGAAGCTTTTAGAATTTAATTTTAGAGTTTTAGTTTAATTTTAAGAACCTGATTTATCTAAAATTAAACCAAAACGAGTTAAATTTAAGAATAGACTGACCAACCGGCATTCCAATCGGAATTTCTGTTGGTTCAACCCAACCGACCTACCGGCTGGCCTAACAGCTGGCATGCCGGTTGGCTAGCTGGTTCTTAAAATTAATCTCCTTCCATATTTGTTTCGCCAGATATTTTTATAACTAGGTTAATCGGTGATTCTTTTAATCGATAAATAAATCGTAAATTTAACATGTACCTATTTGAACCCATAAATTAACCAATATAATTTTACCGGTTAATATTTAACCGATAAATGTTAACCTGTAAATTAGTGGGTTTTGGTAGTGTAAAAACAATTTGTTATTAGACTGAGTTGTTGATTCAAACTGCTAAGCTGATTGTGGCCAGCTGCTTCCCATCGGGCCTATCGCGATATGATTTTGACCTCAAAAAAATTTCTTAAAAAGCTTATACGTCTTGATGATTTTAGAAGTTTTAGAATTTTGAAGCTTCAACTTTTTGTGTTTAGACTTCTCGGATTTGTAAGTTTCATGGTTTTGAGGCTTTTAAAAATATCTTAAAACATTAAAGGTCTATTAGGTTTAGAAAAAATTTGTGATAAATGAAAATTTAAGGGACACAAGTAGAAATCTTTTGTTTGATTTGGAGAAAGTTGAGGAGAAAAATTCAATGGAAAATAAAAATGTAAATTTTATCAAAATAAAGAGTGTTTTTAAAAGTTTCTCCTTAATTTTCCACCAGTGACCAAACAAAAGAAAATGAAAATGAATCCATTGAAAATTCACTTTTCCTCCTATATTTCTTTGTTCCTAATTTTCCTAAACCAAACACGGCATAAAAGCTTGAAAAACAAAAACTTTAAAATTTTGAACCTATAAAACTCATAAAACCATCTAAAATAGCGTCGTTTAACTCCTCGAATATCTAGCAAATTATCTTGAAAGAGTATATCCGACAAACCCTTATTATGTCTTGACTAAATTCTTTTTGGTTTAAGAAATAGATTGGCAATAATTTTTTTTTTAAAAAGTTTTCTATTCCACACTCTATTTACAAAATGAAAGACAGTCCAAATGTATAAATCCTTACGGAGGAGTGTGGTTTAGTACCGAAGATGCACACTTAACTAGTACCAAAGGTTGTGCTGCATACGAATAATGTCCATCGCCACTGCCGCCTGGCCACTAATATTTGAACCACTTTTCTCTCGTGTCTTGGCACATCGGTAATTGAGAGTTCCACTTAGGCTGTGTTTGGTTTAGGGAAAAATGTAGGGAAAGAAAAATTTGATGGAAAGTGAAATCCATCATGGATTCCATCTTATTTTTCTTTGTTTGGTTTAGAATGGAAAATTTGAAGAAAAGTTTCAAAACTCCTTTTAATTTACCTTAATTTTCCTCCTAACTTTCCATATTATTTTCTTTCCCTCATATTTTCCATATAAACCAAACATTGGATTTTACCAATTTTCCTCCACATTTTCCTTTCCAACAAATTTTCCCTAAACCAAACACACCCTTAATATATTAGTCAATTATAAAGTGATACAACATTCTTTATGTTGCAAGCTTTTGTGCTTTCAAATACAACATGAATTTCTTTTCCCCTGACGTCATCATGCTACCAATTTTGGCTATTGGAGGAATAGCTATTAGAGAATGAGACTTGAAATACGTAGAAGCCCCACTGCATGAGATGAAAGCATACTATACATTGTGAATTAGAAGAGATAAGAGGAGCAAGTTGGTGGTCTCATTGTGTATGTCCAAGTATTTCTAGTCTTATTGAAAGGCTCAATGGGTACATGGGTATGATATATATATATATATATATATAGAGAGAGAGAGAGAGAGAGAATTTGGATCAGTTGCGAACACTTATATTGTGAACATACTGCGGATGAATATTGGCCAACCAAATAAGATATCAAATGAATGTGTTTATTCTTTTTTATTGCTATATTAAGAAATTTAACTTTTATTAACTTTCATATTTATTTCATTCATTAAGACGTTACCCCAAATTACTCCCCACAATTATCTCAACCGATTTAAGTCATACTTATTCTCTTTCATAAGTAAAAACCAAATCAGATTAAACTAAAAAATTACTCGATCATCATCCGCCATCAAGCCTCTCGAAGCACAGCCGGCCACCAGCTCCCAAAAGATTGAACCTTTCTGCGCCCAAAGACTTGTTTTCTCATCTCGCCCAACTTTCGAAAACCGTGGCGCCTCGTCATGTCTTTGTGTTTTCCACCGCCTCATCAGAAAGGTTAACCTTTATGATTTTTTTCATCGTTTTGTTCCTGTGTTTATTGGTTTTGTATGAATTAATTTTTATTGTTGTTTATGGGTTGGTTTTTTGTAACGTTTCCATGATTGAAGTGGTTGGTGGGTCTTCATCTTTTATCACTCATAGCCGAAAGAAGAAAACCCACTACCTCCCCATT
>NQLW01000047.1:1229944-1245671 GCA_002312845.1 Kalanchoe fedtschenkoi
GAAAAGATCTCAAAGATCGGACGGTGGAAAATCGCGGATGGCGGTAGATTAGTCTGGAAGTTGTTTCTTTTACAATTTTTCTTTTATCTATTTATATTATTTATTAGTTATTGTTGTGTGCAATGAGAGGATGGCTGATGGACACGTGTCACTCGTTTAGCTGCGGCTGGGAGGTGGAGGTGGGTCACGTTTAGATGGGGAGCATGAATAAGGATGAGAGAAATGGCCCATTGATGATGGTTCATGATTTTCTACTATAATAATAATACGGTGTGTGTCGCCCTCTCGAATCGAAATGATATAGTTTGATTTGAAATCGGTTTATTTGGTTTGAAATCAGTCGGTTTGGTTTGAAATTTTAAAAAATTGTAATATTACGGTGTCTGTCGCCATCCGAACCGAACTGATTCAGTTCAGTTTGAAATCGGTCGGTTCTGTTCGCAATCAGTCGGTTTGGTTTGAAATTTTAAAAAATTATTCGGTTTGAAACGGATCGGTTCGGTCCAGTTCGAAATGTTAATGGTTTGGTTACGGTTTCAAATTTTAAAAAACCGATAACTAATAATTTGGTTCGACTTTTAATTTTTCACGAACCAAACCGAATTCGTCGGGTCGACAGGTACCTTCCCTAGTTTGACATAATATTAATGTTTGACATTTTAAGGTAGTTGTTAACATTAAATATGCATTAAAAATTGTTATGTGATAAGTAAAAGTTGACAAAAAAATTCGGTTAAGTGACATGTAAAAGAGGACAGAGGGAGTATATATTACTCCCTCCGTCCTCTATTACATGTCGTTTAAGGTTAAATTTGAGTAGATTAAGGTGAAGTTAATGCTAGCGGTTGAACAAATTTAATTAATGAGTGATTGATGTTTTTATAAAAAAATCGAGCAAAAAGTAAAATTGATAGATGATTACAGGTGGATATTGTATTTTTTATTGAATATAATAATGAAATGATTAATGTTTGACATTTAAAGATAGTTGTTAATATTAAATATACATTGAAAATTGCTATGTGATAAGTAAAAATGGACAAAAAAAATTGACTAAATGACACGTAAAAGAGACAGAGATAAATAGAGAGTAAGTTGGGAGTTGTGAGGGGACAGATCCAGAATGAAAATTCTCATTACAAATGTGAGGGCCAAAATCATCCCACAAGTTGGCCACTTCGCAGCCGCATAACGCATGTAAACACAGACCCACTCTCTCCTCCTTCTTTGTCCCTTCATAAACTTTCCTCAGACTAAACCAATCCGAATTTATCATGCAAATTGACCCTTAGATTCAACCAACGGCTCTGATTCTACTACGCCCGCTTCACTCCTCTCCTACCTCATATAGTCACACAGGAATTGGGAGTTTCCAATTTTTCTAACCAATTATGAACCATTCATCTTTTTTATTAAAAATCTAACCGTACCCAATAATTAGACACCAGCCCTAGAGTGGTGTAGAAGATGTGATGATGACGCAGGGGTGTTTGATCGCCATTTATTTCAGTGTAGAAAAAAGGATTGCAAAATAGTTAATGGAGGTTTTTATGCGCACTGGTGGAGAGGAGAAGAAAGGTGGTAGTTGATGCATGGGTTGTCTTCTTTTGCTTGCTTGTATTTCATCATCGTTATTGGTCGTGTAGATTAGGGATTTGAGCAGATAGGTATTTGGTCCAGATTGGAATTGGTTTTTTCAGATGTGGTGGCTGATTGAGTAGAATGAATAGGTGGAGACCCAATTGGTAAATACTCTACTCTACTCTACTCTACTCTATCAATAAATGTTGTAGACTTGTAGTTATAGCCCATTTTGTAGAACGTGCAGCTCTATTGTGACCCAATTCTTGGTTCAGGTTCGGCAGGCGGCAGGATTCATTCATGTTATCATTTTCAGATTTGGATGCTACTTACTCTCTTTCTCCTCTAACACATACTCTCTCCGTCCTCTAATACATATCGTTTAAGATTGATTTGAATAGATTAAGGTGAAATAAATGCTAGTGATTGAACAAATTTAATGAGTGGGTGGTTGTTATTTTTTTTTAAAATTCGTGCAAAAAGTAAAATTGGTAGATTATTACTGATGATGAATTATTTTTTTATTGATTATGATAAAGAAGTGATTAATGTTTGACGTTTTAAGGTAGTTGTTGATATTAAATACGCATCGAAAATTGTTAATACCTCCGTCCTCTAATACATGTCGTTTAAGGTTAATTTGAGTAGATTAAGGTGAAGTTAATGCTAACAGTTGAACAAATTTAATAGGTAGGTGGTTAATAATTTTTTGAAAAAATTTCGTGCAAAAAGTAAAATTGGTAGATGATTATTGGTGATGAATGTATTCTTAATTGATTATGATAATGAAGTAATTAATGTTTGACATGTTAAGATAGTTGTTGATATTAAATATGCATAGAAAATTGGTAAGTGACAAGTAAAAGTAAGCAAAATTCGATTAAGTGACAGGTAAAAGAGGACAGAGGGAGTAAGTGACAAGTAAAAGTAGACAAAAAAATTCGGTTAAGTGACATGTAAAAGAGGACAGAGGGACTATGTTCAGGTTAATTTGAGTAGATTAAGATGAAGTTAATGCTAGCGGTTGAACAAATTTAATGAGTGGATGGTTAGTGTTTTTTTTAAAAAAAAAAATTCGTGCAAAAAATAAAATTGATAAATTTTTATTGGTGATGAATGATTTTTTTATTAATTATAATAAAAAAGTGATTACCATTTGACGTTTTAAGATAGTTGTATGCATTAAAAATTATTAAGTGACAAATAAAAGTTAGATAAAAAAATTCATTTAAATGACATGTAAAAGAAGATAGAGAGAGTAATGAATTATGATTTGTAAATAATAATTACATTTTTTAATTATAAATTTAATTACAACATAATAGTCTCTAAATTTTAAAAGACAAAAAATCTCAAAAAAAAATTCTACTCAATCGAGATCCGCAGCAAACCGTTAGTTTTTTTTTAGTTGGGAACAGACATTTAATTTGTTCGAAGCAGATGTTACATAGAAAAAGTATGTATGGCCCACCTACCTCACCTCTCCGACTCTTCTCCGTCCTCTTCTTCGATGTCGGTGACTTTATAGTCAATAGAGAAAGCACAGCCACACAAGCGGCGATGGCGCTCTGGTCACCGCCGCCGCCCTTACAGATTAGTCGGGAATTGCTACTATTGTCTCCTACATTCTTACCCATAAACATTACCATATATAGTCCATAGGTAGATGGAGATAATAAGTGAAGCATCATTAGAGCTTGAGGTGGCCTTGTTCCACCAGAGAAGCAACGCAGTCATCGAACATCTGGCGGAGACTCTTGAACTCGAGTCCCAAGTTCCTGACCTTGCTCGTATTGAACTCGTAGTAGGGTCTTTCCATTTGCTTGAAGCTGCCACAACAGCGCTATTACATTTTACACGAAATCGATTAGGCTGAAGAAAGAAGCTTCTTGTTCGGATTCAGAATTAACCTGTCGGGGATAGGCAGAGTCGGATACCATTTGGACAACAGAGCAGCCACCCAAAATATGGCTAGTAAAAGAGGCTGCCTTTGCTTGTTTATTATCCTTTCTTGGCTCTCATTTTCCGAGTCTAGATCCCTCGGAACGCACCCTGAAAGGAGGAGTGCTATTATATATCTCCGGAATCTAATTCAAGTTGCCAAGCAGGTACTTGGTAGCCATTATGGCATGACGGTCGGTGGCCATTACAATTCTAATAGAGAAAGCCCTGGAGGGCCTGACCCTCAGCATCATTGAATGATTGTTCAATAACAGTTTGTGGGAGCAGAGTTCTGTTATGTTCTATCAAAGAATAGCAAACAACTAGATTCATGCTTGCCTTAAACCTTTGTTGCTTTGATCTGGTGGCTCAATCAAAGCTTTTTTTTGTAATGCCAAATAATGCAAGAGCTGCAGCAGTTTGTTTTGGTACATCTCCGACCTGAGTTCGAATTTGTTTTTCCCATACTAATCCTAAGGTTCTTCTTATTTCTTGTTGAGAATTTATTAGATTTCTAAAGTTTGTTAGATTAGAGAGGTCTTTCATCTCTCCTATCATGTGCAACGGAATTACGTTACGAGACACTCACACGAAGCGTACGAAAGACATAATATTTTTAACGTGGTGCAGCTCTTCAACAGATTTTTACATCCACGATCTCCACTATTAATAAATATATATTACAAGAATGGATACTCTCTGATCAACACTCTTGAAAACAAACTTGTTAACTCTCCAATATCAAAAACTTACAAAATCTCTACAAAACGCTCAAGAAGAATTCTCCTGAATTTTTCTGAAAGCTCTCTCACCAATCTCAATTTGTTCATGTCATTAAGACATTCTATTTATATGGATATTAATAGTATATCAAATAGAATTTTTTATCCGATCAAAATTATAATTTCATAAACTATCCAAAAATATGATTTCTATTAAACGGTTTATCTCGTCTGCCTTCATAGTTAGAAATATAATCAATTCTAAACACTTCATTGCTATTGTTCATTTAGACTGTGGCCTTCTTGCTGCTCTTGGTGTAGGTGCAGTTGGGTTTGCTAAACATGTAAAGCAGCATATAGAGAGCTTGTGCATTAGGAAAACTTTGAAAGTATTCAAAAGATTCTGGAGGACGTTGCGGTATGCTATATTTTGGAGAATTTGAAGTTAGCCTGGCAGATTAATTACCGATCTAGTGACATTCTCAGGACATAAGCTGTTTCAAGTCCTAATTCGTCTTCAACATTTCCATGTTCAGTCTCTCATTTAGGATTGAGAGCAGAATGATGTTGGTCTGGTGGTTTGAGGTGTTGTCTAACAGTCTCGTATATCAGGTTCAATCTCTGGTGGTACCACATGAACATAAATACGTTGGAGATGCGTGAGAGGTGGCCCGCAACGAGTCTGCAGAGTAAACGATGACGAATAGTTTTATTGAAGTAGATCAGTTTGCTCTACCAGCACTAGCCACCCAGGGTAAGAATTTGCCATGGTTACTGATGATTCCCTCCACTAGCCCAACAAAGGCCAAGAGAAGAACAGTTAAATATTGTCGAAAAGGAGTGGAGGAACAGAAGCTAACAGCCAAAACAAAAGTGAACCCAGTTCAACCTTTTTATCTGTCTTTTGGTTTGAATATCTGGAAAGCTGAGCAAACAGACACAGGGACAAAGCAACACTCAAAAGTCAATGTAATGCATTACACATGATCCTCAAAGAGTAATATCATATGACAACCACCTGAAGGTGCTAATTGCATAATCAAAAAGTGTTCAAGGCCAGAGGCCACAAACAAGCAGTGACAGAAGAGCTGAGTTACTCCTATAAATAATAACATTATTAGTGGACGCTGCCGGCACAATATTCCTGCAACTTCTGCAACTTTTTGATGATTGAACAGGTTCGGTTCGTTCCGGGCTCATCAGGATGTCTATTTGAAATCAGCCTGTCAGATGTATTTATTTAGCTGTTCTGGTGTTGTGAATTTGGAGTCTCTCCGACATCTGTGGGGTGCAAAGAACTCTTATGGAGATCTTGAGAAACTATGAATTGAAATCCCAGCTTTACGCTTTAGGTACTTGTCATTTTAATAAAACATGAACATTAAATTTTGTTAACAAAAAGGAACACAACTTTTAGCTAACAGAGATAATATTATTTAGAATGTCTGTTAGGTGTTTGGTTTGCTATTGCATAAACTAACATTTTTATTTGTCTATTTGCATTTGTGTGGTTCTACTGGTATTTTGTTTCTTTACAACCCCTAAATTTTGAATGGACACTTTAATTATCGGGTAATTTTTCATCAACCTGCTTGCTGTTTTCTTCTCCTTTGTTTCATGAATACAGAAAATCAACAGAACGTCCCGTTTCTTATTTACAAACACAGATCAATCCCCCACCCAAACCTTAATAAACCTGGAAAATCTTGTCTTTACTGAGGTTTTGTTTGGTTTGGTAAAGTTGGAGGAGAATGAAATGATTGGGAGAATGAAATCCTCATTTTCTCCTTCTTTGGTTAGGAGTGGAGAAGTATGAGAACACTTTATAAGGTTTAGCTAGGGGTGTTCATTTCAGCTTTAATTTAACTATGCTCAGTTCAGCTCTTTTTCATTATAAGAATTTTGAGCTCTTTCCAGTAAAATTAACATTTTCTAAAATTTTATGTTCATTTAGCTTAGCTCAACTCAACCAGAGTTGGAGAAAGATGTTTTGGGGCTACTTTCCATAAAGTGAATTTGAGTATGGAAGATTGATGGAGTTCATAATGAAAACACGCCACAAGACAATCAACAATCTTGCAAACGAATCCACTGGGGAGTTAAGAAGGAAACTTGTCATAATTTTTGTTAAGAATACCCCTGAGGGGTTATACCAGGAAATAGAAGGGCAGTGAGTGAAAGACATTTTAGCTTGGTAAGACTTGAATTTTTGGAAGAAGCTAACTATGGAGTGAAGATATGGAATGGAACTATTGCTCTCAGGAAAAGGCTAGTTGTGAGAATTGAGACTGAAAAAAAGATATAAGGTAAATATGGGAAGTGAAAGAATAGAGAAGAAGTAACATCAGATTTGAGCAAGGAAGAAAATGTAATATGACTCCCCAAGTCTCGTCAGGATGGAATTATGAACATAGAAAGGGAGTTCATGAAAACAGATGGTGGAAAGGTCCCAGTAGTGAGACCCAGTGACCTCGAACCATCGTAAAATTTGTAAGTCTGGCTCAATTGATGTGTTATTGGAAGCCTTCATCAAGGACTGGATTTCGACTAAAAAGGCCTTATCCATTCGAAGCTTTGAAGTATGGCCGCAATTTGAAATGCATGAGACAATGATTGAAACCATATATCAACAAGATTGGATGCATGATTTAGCAACATTGAAATCCAGGCACACTTTATTACTCCAGCACAACTTGGTTGAGTGTAGTCACTTCTCTAGTATGATACTTGGAGTGACAGAAATTTGAAGAGAATAGCTTCTATGTTTGGTTAGTTCATCAAACTTGGCCAAGTTGCCGCTTTCGAGGAACTGAAGTTGGGAAGGTCAGAATAGTGGTGGAGACAAACAATAGACTTCATAAGGGAGAACATTTCTGCAAGTATTGGCTCCTTCCAAGTCCAAGAGAGCAACAAACCACATAACAGGAAAATGCTAATTTCTTTGGTAAAGAACCTAATCTCTCCATGCGATTTTTTTTTGCTCAAAATTTTCCATCTAAACTAAATAAAGTTTTTTTTTTAAAGATTCTCTCTCACTTTCTTTTCAACCCAACTTTCTCTAAACCAAAACATGGCCTTAGGGTAAAATGAGTTTGAAGAAGGACAAATCAAAATCCTTACGTAACAGAAAAAACCCAAAAGGAAAACAATAAATCAAAACCCTTTACGTGCCGGAGAGCCCCCCCGGAAGGATAACAAATTAACAACACAAACAAAGGAGGGCGGATTTATATTTGGAATTCTGAATTTTATGAACTGCACTTTGTAAAAGGGCTGTTTCACAGTACACTAAAACTTCTGAATGTTTTCTGAAGTGATGAATTTCAAAAATGTTCATAGGTGCTTGGGATAAAGGTAAATGAAATCTTCCCATTACCAAATCCCAAGGATTAACTCAAATGAGAAAGAGAACAAGAAAATGAGATAAGAGGGAAGGGGAGTATAACTCAGGGAGGAGTGTTTTGCTAGATGTGCTGTTTTTTGTTCCAACGGCAACTGAACATCCACAACTATCTAATCAAAACCAGGTGGAAGCATTTCATCAACAGAAATTGAGGAGTGTTATACCTGATTGAGACGGCACTTCTCAGGTGAACATGGCAATTTGGCAACGAAGAGAACAGAGATTGGTAAATATATAAAATCTGGAAATAGACGGTAAACTCACTTGGACATCAAAGTTACAATATAGGTGAAGATCATAGAAGAAGATTCAGCTAATCATTACTACTGAAAGCAGGTTAAACAATTGCAAAATATCCCTACACTATGATGACATGCCCAACAAATTTTTAGGGCATCAGCAACTCCGGACTGATCAGCTAGATAAATACCTGTATACATGCATCTTACATTGATTGCAGCTATGTAAAACCCAGAATGAGCTATGTGCGACAGCAATAATCTGCATCACAAACAGCACTCACTTCAGTACACAACAGCGTAATATTTTGAGGATATTAATGACGTTAGATCTTTCTAGAGGAGACAGCGGATAATAAGAAACGCAGAACTCATCACAATACATGAAGAATCCACTTTTGCGCTAATTTTTAGGACAAAAATACAGCCATTCATGGAAAACCTTATTTTGGATCTTCACAAACATTATTCAGATAGAATGGTCACAGGATTTGTAAAACAAGACCTATGCTTGTTGTCATCAGCTGCAACCAAATAGCAAAGTGATGATCTATGAATAATCAACTGTCGTAACGATGATCAACCTCAAATGCAATAAAAAGCATTTACAATTTGAAACAAACAACTTTCAAATGCAATCAAAAAGCAAAGCTTAACAAAGACTTCTATTTTATGTTAGATTAACTGTCACAATGATGCATATAGCACCACAAAAGCATTTATAACGCATGAAACTCAACTGCCACGCATTTAAAAAAAGACCCTCATATAGTCATATTGAACATTGCAGTATTCTAATTCATAAGTTATATGAGGATGTCAAACACAAAATTCACTTTCCTGAATTGCCTTTCTCACCATAAGCCACACCCGCTCAGATCTTGTTTCTATCATTGTAGAATGAAAGCGTCATAGAAAATCACATACAAATACTGTAACTGACTCCAAGAATATACATGATCACAAGAGAACTTTTGGAAAATCCTACATAAGCTCACTCTAAACAGGAAGCCGGAATAAGAATGAGCATACTACATAAAAACAGTCAAACAACCAGATTCCCTCAATGTGAAACAAATGAAAAACAAATCAGATGTTCATACCAAAGACAGCAATTCAGCATTATGCAGATGCAAAAGATGTCGCAAACTTTCACTACAAAAAGGATGCTACGAGGCCAAAAATAATTTCAACTCTTACAACACAACACCAACACATACTCAGTTGGTCAAAAGGAATGCAGATTGCTGGCAAACAAGCAAATGATGCAATGCAATAGTACCTTTAGAGATACAAGATAAGTGTGCTCAATATAAAGGAATCAAACAGGTTAGCAATGTCAATGAAAAAAAAGTCATGACCATGCATGTATACCTGAGATCCATAATGACAAGTAACAGTGATCAGGTGCTCTCCCCATTGGACTTGTTTCCCTTAGCAATCTTAATCTTCTTGAGCTGAAGCTGCATGTTCACAAACATCTGCATCCTCTGCACCTCCAAGTCTTTAGCAAGCTGCATCCTTTGCTTTTCCATTTCAATCATCTGATTTTGCTTCTCAGCCTCCACTTTCTCATAGACATCCCCAAACTTCCTAATAGCTCTTGCCAGCTTCCTAATCCCGTCTTCACTATCCTCATAACCTCTAAACCCCTGAACAAAATCATCATCTTCTTCTTCTCCTTCTTCTCTCACATCTTCATCTTCCTCCTCCTCATCTGCTGTGGCTGCAGCAGCGGCGGCGGCAGCCACAGCAGAATAATTCCTCCTAAAATAAGAGTCATCCATAGGAGAAGCACGCTTCTTCGGAAGCACAGCCGTGGCCAAGGGCGCCGACTTCCGGTACGGATACGGAAGCGGCAAAGCCATCGGCGGAGAGTGAGACAGCGACTCGGAAACCGAAACGGAAACAGCACTGCCGGCACCCCCAGCAGCAGGCCTCTTGGAATTGGATCCGATGAGCTCATCCAAGCGATCATAGAAAGGCCAGGAACTGGCGAGCATCCCAGCGGAGGCGGAAACCCTAGCCTTCTCAACCTTGTACTTCTTCTTAATGGTATCGATCCGGTTCTTACACTGGACATCGGTCCGATGGGTCTTCTTGGTTTGTCCATGGCGAGCGTTGACGATGTCGGCGACCTGCTGCCAGTCCTTCTGGCGGAGATTGCCCCGGTTGAGGTCGAGGTAGCGGCGGCCCCAGGCCTCAATTAGGGTTGAGGAAGCCTCCTCGGTCCAGCAGTCCTCGCGGACGGGGACGGGGCGCGACGAAGGAGCGGCTGAATCGGTCATCGGAGAAAATCGGAAAGGAATGGAGGAGAGAGAGAAAAGGTGGGGGGAAGAATAGTAGTAAGGTGAAGAGGAGGGTGAGGAGGTTGCGGCGATGAGGCGCCGGCTGGCGAGAGACGCGTGAGACACATGTGCGGCTGGAGAGAGTGACGCCGGCGCGTGAAGTCAACCGGCTCGGCTTTCGGTTTGTTTGTTGTTTGGCGTGAATCCAAATGGAATGTGGAATCCGGCTTCATTAGGGTTTATCCCATCCCCATCCAGATGACTCAATGTGTGTGTGGTGCACATTTAAAGATGGATATATCAACTTTACCAAACCCACCCCAAAAATCCCTAAATTAATTATTTTTTAATTACAAAATCCATTAGAATTATGAAATAAAATTACATAAAATAAAAAATTAAATGTGAAATAAAATATTATATTATCAGGTCTATAGTTATTTTATTTGTTTAAATTTAGATTCTGTTCGGTTTGATTGAATCAAAGAACATTTGCATGTTGGGAATTTTTTCTCAGCATGATTCTTTTGGATAAAAAATGTTCCGAATGAATTCGATTTGAAAAAGTTTTCTGAATGGCCGGCCACCCGTTGTTTCAAACGGCGGTTTGATGAAGTCCGACCGCACTTTCAAATCTTGGTTGTATGTTGACTCGACTTGTTGCCTAGTCGGCGTACACGTGGAGGCTACGAGTTTGAAACTGGTATTGTCAACCGCCTTTTAAAATGGAGGTTGGATCTTAAGTCTTGCGTCAGTTGGAAACCGCGATTATCTTTTGTCCAGTGTTAGTTTAGAACCGTGGTTAGCTCATAACAAAATACAGAGCTTTGCCAATAAAAAAAACCAGCTACAAGCTACAAGATTCCCAATCCCAGTTTTTCAAATATCTCAAACATAGGAAATCCTCAAACATATTAGAATTGCAGTTGCAATCTTATTGATAAATCATCAATCGGTTGCTGCATCGTCTGATTAAGTCCATTCTATCTCACTCTCGAGTAGAGTGTCCAAGTCGATAAAACTCTCTCGTTATTTATCGTCTTAATCAGAAATCAAGTGATCTCATTGAATTTCATTATTGTTAAAAAAGAAAAAATTGAATTCTCTTCCATGTATGTTTTGTCATCGATGATATGTTTGTTCTCAAATGTGGTCCGACACTTAGTAAGATCAGTGTTGATAGTCAAATTAGAGCCTCTGACCATGTATGATCCAAACAAATTTTGAGTCATCATCGCCGAAAAATTCATCTTGACAAAATTAGAAAAACCAATACCTTTGATGTGTGAGGCGCACACACACACTCTATATCTATCGATCTTGTTGTTGTTAAAGCTTTATTTTTTTGTTATGGACCAACCGCGAATCTAAATTAGCGCTGAATAAAGGCCAACCACGTTTCAAATCACTGTTGAAACCAAAGACCCAACCACAACTTCTGAGGCTGTTTGAAAGTGTGGTTAGGCTTCATCAGACCACCTTTTCAAACAGCAGTTGACCAAAAGTAGGCCATTTTAGAAAAAAAATTAAAACCAAGGTCATTCGAAAAAAACTTTTATGTCTAAAAGGGTCAGTTTGGAAAAAATTCTACTACTTCATAAGCTTCTTTTGGTTCACGTCCTCTTAGCCCCATCCATTCACTAAAGATTTTATGTTCCTTATTGTGTGGGTTATGGTGGTGAATGTGTTAGGCCGCGTTCTAAGAAGAGGTATTCATAGATTTTGATGACACAAAATTTTGGTGGTTTCTATAATTAGCACTTGGTAAGATTGTAGTTTGGATTTTTGTCCTCTCTATAATTGATTGATTTGATAATTGATTGGAGACCAACGTGTTTCTTGTTCACACTCAAACAACGTACATCATTTGTCCACCATTCATGACCATCTTGTCATAAGAGTCTTGATTGAAAATTTTGTGCATCAACCCATTATTGTATCTCGGCTAACAACCACCCCGGGATTGAAGATGCGATTTATTGATATAAAAAAATTTTACAAATCAAGAAAAAGAAAAGATGTTAGTTATTTTCTTTTATGAATTAATTACAAGATGGAATATATAAAATTAAAACTAAGCTAAATAAATTAGAAAACAGAAAATTCAGCTAGTAAAACCATCATTTGATAACCGCATCATTTTGACATGTGGTATTTCTCACCCTTATAATTTGCTTTAGGGTTAGAATATAGATAAACATAATAAATATTGGTAAATTTATGTAGAACATGAGGAACCTTGTACTTATCTAAGCGTTTAAGTAATTTTCTAGTTTAAATATTCAATTCTTAGCAAAGAATGGTTGTGATTTTAATAGATAAAAATAAATGTTCCCATAGGGGAGGGATCCGTTGTGAACACCTAAGTTTTAAACAAATTGTGGATGATTCTAGACAAATCATTTTGTTCCCTTTTTAAAGTTTATTTATTATACTTCATTATTTATCTAAGATTCATTAATTGTGACAAATATATAAATGTGTAGTTTTGTACTATACATAATAAAATTCATTTACCTACCAACTAAGTCATGATATTATGTTTTAAGGCACGAATAGGTAGAGGTGTTCACTATACGGTTAAAACCGTTAACCGAATTCGGTTAACCGAAAATTTTAACCGCGGTTAACCGAATTCGGTTAACCGAGAAATTCGGTTCGGTTAACCGAAAAAATCGGTTCGGTTAACGGTTAAGGTTATTTGTATTTTCGGTTAACCGATTAACCGAATAAAAATAAAAGTATTAATATTAAATATAAAAATTTTATAAAATTAATGTTAATATTAAATATTAAAATGAAATATAAAAATTATAAAATCATTAATATTAATAAAAATGAAATATAAAAAATATTGAATATCATATTAATATTAATTTAACCAAATTAATCAAATTTTCGATTATTCGGTTAATCGGTTAAATTAACCGAAATTAAACGAATTTTTGGTTAACCGAATATTCGGTTAACCGAAAATTTGGTTCGGTTAATGGTTAATACTTTTGGCGGTCGGTTAACCGATTCGGTTAACCGAATAACAAATTCGGTCGGTTAATAACCGAATGTTCACCCCTACGAATAGGCTCAAAGCCGGTTATGGCACGAATACCGGTTGATGAGGCTTAATAGCCTCTACTCTTTTAGATTCGACCATGAAAAAGACCGATTCGATAATGGTATGGTTCAGCTGGTGATCCCGAATCCATTCCACCCCATTGTATCTAAGAAATGACTTCATTACAATGGAATCATTTTTACTGATGACACGCTGATGAGAAGTTAACAACTAGTTAACTTATCGAGTTGACTCAGTTGGTTAAGGGAGGTGTGACTTAGTGACATGCCGCTAAGTTGACTTGCTTAACTCATTAGGTTGCCAAAGATACACTTGGAAAACTTTCAGTTCAAGGTTCATTCGTGAATGAAAATTTTCAAAAAACAATTCAAAAAATTCTTGAAAAATCCAATTTTGTTTCAATTATATTACATTCGTATTGATAAATTTATGGGAGAAAATTATATTTTGCTTCTCGATTTCTCTTTTTAGGATCCAATCACAAAAAATTATTTGTATCACACATACACTATACAAATCAATTTCTCAAGTTGCTATGATACCACTATTGAGAATTACTGGTACAAATATAGAACTAGGTTTGAGAACCACATGACATAATTCTGGATCCAAAATCACACAACCATTTCATAGCTGTCACTGTAATCTAGATTTTGATTTTTCATTTCTTTAGTTTTAATCGTTCTCAATTCAAATTTCATACATGAGTCTGGATCTGAAGTGAAAAATCCAATAGAAAAGAAAACCTAAAAATAATAATATATGCTATTGCCTTTTTCATTTCGTTTGCCTTGTTTCACAAGCGCGATAGGTGACACGCCTCTAACGATATTCACACGTATGTGTTGGATATCACAATTTATTTAGAGTAATAGCTCCCTCTAAAAACTCCAACCCTCTCTCATTAGTGTGTGTTTTTATTATCATATAACATGAATTGTGACATCATTAAAAAAAATAAAAGCATCAAGGTTCTATTTTGCTTCTAGGCTTAGACTTGCGGGTCAAGTCCATTAGCTGGATTATTGGGCCTGCATCTGTGACTTATTTACCTTCAACAAGCTGATATGAAAATCTGTCAACACTCTTAGGTTAATCCTGGATAAACTTTTTGTTATTTATGGACTTAATGCAAATAATGAGAAGTTTATAATATACATTGCCGATATTATTCAATGGCCACTACTCTCTCTTCCGTTTTTGGATTTAGCAAAGTGATATTCCTATTAAATATTTTTGGTGTTCTTTTAGATTGGAAAGTCAATCCCGAAACTCTAATACAATGATTTTCGACTTTTTATCCTTAAAATCAGGAGGGTCTAATATTCAAATCTTAGACGTAGCTTTAAAAACTAATTGAGCTTGGATCAAATGGGTATGAATGTACAAAATCTGACCTGACCGGAATATGATTCAGAATCGGATCAAAATAAACCAAATTAGATGGGATCAACTCCACGTAGATTCTGAATTCCAATCCGGTCCAAATCAGAATATTCCAATCCGACCGGAATGGACCGGTTTGATAATTATTAATAAAATATAACATTTTTATTATAATAATTAAATATACCTTATTTGAGATAATTTTTTTTATTATTCTAACAAAAATTAATAATTATTAATCAATCCGGTCCAACAGGTTCTAATTAGAAAATTTTCGAACAACTTGGCATCGGTTCGATCTATGATTCTTAGCATTTTTTAATTTTAGTTCCGGTCCAGTTCTAGACCGACGAACACCCAGAGAAATGGATGCACCGCGGTATAAATAAGGAGGAAATTATTGAATCAATCAGTTAAATTGACAAATATTATTAAATCACGGTCTGCATGTCCTCTAACTGATCCACATGAATGGCTTCAAACAAAAGACTACTGATATCTGGTTTCCACCACATGGGGCCATTTGCCTCATCAGCTAACCTTCGAACTGAATCAGATCTAAGGAATCAGCAAGGTGGTGGTGTATACTCACATTCTAGTAAACGCTTAAGTACTTTGTCGCAGCTTGGCCGATCATTTGGCGCAGCCCAACAATCTGCAGTCAATCATCAAACAGTTAACTACGAATATGTATTCTGTGTGTTTGGAGCGCCGTCTAGACTTTTATATGCATGTTTTATTTTGAAATACTTGCTTGCCTGAGATAATCTTGCCCAAGGGGCCATCGGGAATTTCTAGCCTCGACCCATCATTGGCAACTGCATATACCACCTGGATAAGAAAACAGATGAGTATTGGATTTAAGACATGACCCACTTAGAAGATAGCCGGCCACAAACGTTTACAAGTGAATGTGAAACTCCCCATACTTGAACTGGTGGGACGCCATCCCAAGGCCTCTTTAGAGTGCAAAGCTCCCATATTATGACACCAAGGCTGAAAACATCACAACTCTCTGTGAATGGTTCGTTTCGGATCAGTTCCGGAGCCATCCACTCCGGTGTACCAGCAGAGGAGGACACTTTGATCGG
>NQLW01000047.1:1246671-1273931 GCA_002312845.1 Kalanchoe fedtschenkoi
TTTGCTTTTCAGTATTCGGGACAGCCCAAAATCGCATATCTTCACATTTAAGTGCTTATTGACAAGGCAGTTGGCACTTTTTAAATCACGGTGGACTATATTCATTCGATGTATACACATCAAACCCCTGAAGCAACTCAAGAACTGTCAGGGAAAAGCAGTGCAGTCAATCAAGTACGCGCTCTGCAAGCAAGTAATGACCAGACCTGCAAATGTCGCATAGCATCTTCAGCCGCCTTCGCCAGCTGAGTTTATTTTTCTCACCGCTTGCATGAATCAGGTAATGCAGCGAACCGAGCTCCATGTATTCCGTAACCATTGACAGCCGAGGAGGTTTTGTGCAAGCACCAAGAAACAAAATAACTACAAATTTCAATTCAAAAACAGGCCAACAAGGGTTATAACAATTACAAGGTAATTAACACGTACATTCAATTCAACCTCAAAGCCATACCATTTGGATGGCGAAGACGCCTGTCAAACAAAAAAAAAGGTATCAGGACTAGCTGCTAAACAAGTGACACCATATGCATTATGTAGAAAAGGATACGAGAATAATACGTCAGGATGGAAATTTCATTGCAGAAGTCTTCAATGATTTCACCAGTTAATTCCTGCTCCAGAAATACTTTGATTGCAACGTCCGTTCCGTTCCAAGTACCACGGAATACCTCACCAAAGAATCCTGATAAACGCGCACCACCCAATCAACTATTCTATTAGTAAAACAGTCAACACATTATGTTCATTACCGATTCCAACACGAGTTCCAACAGTCAATTCTGAGAAATCAATGTTCCATTCTTGATAGGGTAAAAGAAGCTTGTCTAGGATCTTTGATGATTCAAGAACTTTGTTCCATAATAGGGTCATATTGGCACTTCCGTTTATCTGATATCCTGGACCACCGAACTTGTGAGGAGAAGAAGGTAATGACATTGCCCTCTGGGACACATATTGAGCTCTTTGAAAATCGCTCAAGGTTGATTTCCCACCAGACATCATAATACTGTGATTTTCTAGCCGTAAATGGGATCCCTGAACAAACATTGAGACAACTACAATGATGAGATGTAACGAATATACTGAACATATTATTGTATATAGACTATATAGTGCAGTTGAAATCAATTTACGCCAGAAAGAACAAAATCATATACATTTTCGTCAAGATCTGAACTAGTGTTCACTCCGCTTGAAGAACAAGAAGTTGGCATTCCATCAGACTCTCCCAAAAGAGTGCTTTCCCTTAAACTGCAATTCATTGCACGCACAACCCTGAAATGCCAAGTTGCATCATGACATTAGAGACTTTTAAGTTAGAAAAACTTTTTCAAGTTAAGATGAAGCGTTTGACTCATGCATCAACTGACTCTTGTAGCGTAGAGATATAGATATAACCTAACGATGTCATCGCCAATCTCTGGAACCATGCTTATGCTGTGTCTTCTCCTTCTTCTATGTGCTTCTGACCTTAATGATCCAGCCGACCTATGTGTAGTAAGGGTGGTAGTATATGATAATTTGCATAAAAGGTCATGGCAAAGAGTTTCAAATGACAAATTGATTGGTTTCTTAATGAACCAACCAAAGCCATAGATTTGTCCAATAACACCACTAGTCATGTTCAGAAAAGTTACAAAACACATGTAGAATTTGACAAGCGAAATAAATATATGCTGGTACGAGGAAAAGAGGACGGATGCACACACTTATGTTTTGCAAGTAATGTAGCAAGTACATATGCATTTAGTTTTACAAAAACAAAATGTAAGAGCGTCTTAGGAGACCAACCTAGACACGATTACATTGTTTGTGGGCTCTACCAACTGGAGCTTTTCACCACTAAGCACTGATCTCCTCTGTGCTTTAAATAAAGGATGATCGGGACTGCAGTATATTGCAAGGAAATTGAGTTTCAGAGCACAATAAATTAAAATGCCAATAAGTACAGTTTGTTGTCTATGAAAATTGTTTGTGTGTGCAATAACTTGACAATTGTTTCGTCATATGGGTGCAAGATGGCTTAAACTTTGAACAAAAGTTAAGTAATCAAGAACAACATATCGAACCTTGAGTTGGCAGTTTGTTGTGCACTAATAGTTTTCCACCTTTTCCTTCGTGTAAATGCGTTTGCAATGTTTGGATCACTATGTGATGAACTGGGGCAGGATAATAAAAAGGTAGAAAAATAAAAAAAGGCAGATAAATAAGAAATTTAAAGCGAATGTTATGGGATTAATAAAAAAATGATTTCTTGTTTAGAATAATGGAAGTCATCCAAATTCTACAGGGATTCATTACTTGAGCTTCCTCTCTAGTTTTGGATGCAGTGGAGAATTTCTCAATGATAGACCCGCTGCTAGTCCTACAGCAGCTTCAAGTCTGTGTTGGTACATAGTCTCGATACTCTCATATTTTTCAGTCCTGCATAATATTAAAGGAGTACAACACTTAAATCACATTCACATGAGAGAATAACGAGAAGCAAACTAGATAATGAAGTCAAGACCAGGAGAAAAGAAAGCATGTTCCCACCCATCCATTCCAACTTTATCTGAGAAGCGACACCATAGAGGACTATTTGGTTCGAGGGGGGAATCACATGAGTCATTTTCTACGGAGTCACTCTCACCAGCAGAATTCATATGTGATGTGAAAAATGCCTTAGTTGAAAATGGTATCAGTTTTCCAGGAAAACGGATGAGATCAACCAGAAATTCTGCTGAATTTATCACCACGGAAACTGATACGTGCTTATATGAGTCTAATATATCAGTTGGTCCATTTTCGGGTAAACCCTGGGAGATGATTGAAAAGGTGGGAAATAAGCTACTAAAATGCACGGGCCAAACTGCATCAGTGGTAACCAAAAAGTGAAAAACCACATTTTACAGGTAACAAATAGTAATGCGTACCATTAAAATTTCACTATCTAAGCCTACTGTATCTGCCAAAACTTTGAATAAAATAGCCCGGGGATGACATGTGCCATGCTTTATATGACCCAACAATTGAACCCCACCATTCTTTGGAACAGGAGACATATCTTCGGCAGTAGATCTTACTGGACTGAGTTCTGGATTTGGCCGTTTGCAAAAATCACAAACCTAAGAATGATAATCTTATGATTAAGATCAAGCCGCACAACTATTCCATAATAACACTAAGATAAACTCTGGAGAGCCAAACTAAAAATGGAAGGGGAAAGTTAATGAATTTAATTATGTAATTTCCATATGCAAAGCAATAGATACAAGACACACAGTATGAGGCATCAACAAAGCACTGAAGATTAAATTCTGAAATTGGGAACTAAAAAAAAGAAAATAACATCTGAAGCGACTATTAATGACGCTCTATAGCCAAGGATGACAAATGAAACTGCACTTGTGGAATGTAAATCCTTAACAATTGAAGGTACATCCTACAAATCTACTGGATCCAAACAGTGTGAGACTTAATTTAAATATGAATAATAATTTTGGTATTCACCAGTCACCACATGGGAACCAAGCATGTGATAGGCTCCAGGTAAAAACTTCCAAACAATATGAAAACTTGGTCTGAGGCTTAGAATAGAATCAAGACCGATAACAACGAATGGAAACAACAACAAAATAATAAGAACATCACTAAAGTTTTACCAAACCGGCAATTTTCTTTATGATAGCAGCAGTATTTGAATTCAATCCTTTCACCAATGTTAAAATAAGTTGCTTTAACATGGACAGCTTTCTATCCTTGTCCGCATTGACAAGAATGACTTCAACCTGAAGACCCTCCAAGTACAAATTATTAAGATCCTCTAGAGAGGGAATTGTATCTAAATGTTCCTTCAGTCTCCGGTCCTACAAATTTTCAAGACTTGTGAGATGTATTTGCGAAGACGAGAATGAAGTTTACAGAAGTTCAATGGAAAACAAAAAATAAGTGCTGCAAAGCAAATAAATACTGAACATTCATATGTGATATAATCTCACAGCTAAAAGATGATCTGTGCTAGAAAAGCCACTTATTTAAGTTGTGATAGTGCAGATGTTGATTTCTAGGAACGTCAAGTAGAAATGGAACTAAAAAAATTTTAATAAATTCAAATCTGTAGTGAGGAATTGAAAATAAATCCAGTAGTGTCTCAAACAATACACAATTTAGCCCTAATAAAGTGATATTAACATAATAAATCAAGTAGACCAAACAAATGCCATAGCACTTACCATAAGAATCGAATAAAATCCATCTGGAATAGGCTGAGATAATCTTCCAATTGCCCATAGAGTTTGTGATGCTCTCCATGAGGCCAACTCCTCCACCTCATGGTGACTGTTTGATAAAACAGAATGGTTATGATCACCTCCTTGTATTAAAGATAATGACTGCAGCTTTTCCATAAGATCTGATGACGACCAGGAGGCTTTAGGAAGCCCTGGTGATGAAGCTGAATCTGACTGTCTTCCATCCATGTTTTAGTAAATGTAGAGATCAAAATCATCCCGACCATTTCTAAGCAAAAAACTTAGATTTACATAGGGTAAGCATGGTGGAGAAAATTTGTAGAGTTCAAAAGCTTCTTTGGTCCCAGCAAATGACCTGGACAGAATGTCCGAGATAAGTTGTCTTGTGGCTTGACAGGTCATAGAGTTCTCAGTACCAAATAGTGATGTGAAATGAACAATAATAACAAAGCGATAGTAAGTTCTAGGAAATTTTTGGACCATGACTACTTTTCAAGTACGGGGGCAAGAAAAAGATGGTAACTGAGAAATGAGAAAAAAAAAGATTTAAGATTTAAGACTATGACCCACCCATATTTACTTATTTATGACTTCTCCCATGTTCTATTTATTTCATGAATGACCATCATCACACTCAAATGAAGCAAATGTCTGTGGGAGTCTATAAGATAATTTTTTGAAGTATGCTTCCACTTTAAGATTACAGATACAACATGTTCTACAACATGGAAATGAAACACATTGATCATGAGATGTAATATTCAGGCATAACATACCGTTTTCTTGAACCAGAAACAAAATCTGATGCAATTCCTACAAAATGATGGTATTGAAGATGAGAAGCTTGAACATTTAGGAAGATCCCAGTTCAGCCAAACACAAAAGTGTATTCAATTTAAGAAGTAGAGTTTAGGGATCACAAAAAGAGAAGGGCAAAGAAGGAAGGCAAGATGGTAATAATCTGCAATGTAGCTTTGAAGAAAAGCCCAATAAACAAGAGAGCAGACAATTATGATTTATGAATAGTAGTGAACAAGTTGAAGAGAAAATGAAATGAATTAATGGCTAGATTTACCTGAATCCAACTCGGGGGGTTGAGTTAATTTGCATCTGCACAGGAAGGAACAATAAAGATTGGAGATGGGTTGTTTTTGTAAGATTGTGATGGGTCTTGGTTGGGTTGGAAGAGAGGAGAATTGAGGTTGGGAGGAGTGGAGAAGATAGAATAGATTTATTAGTTTGGGCTGCTCTTGTTCAGAGGTGGTATGGGTTGGGTGAAAGTCAGATCAGAGGCACGTAAAGCTGCACTGCACCAGGATGATCAGTTCCTTTGTAAAAGCGCACTGAAACCCGCCTGCTCCACCAATCAACTACAACTACAACCAATAACTTTTATTATAAATTCCTTATTTTTCTCTTATATTATATTCATAAGATAGTAGATCGCTGCAAAAAAAAAAATCTAAATCAGTAAATTGTGTAATGAATTGTGATTAATTGATTAAAGTGATATTTAATGTTATTAAATTTAATAAATAAAAATTTAAGTATATTTTTAAAATTTTATGTAAGATTAGAATTAATGGAATATTACCGGTGTATAATTATTTTTAATTAATTATGATAGTAAAATCATTGATGTTTAATTTTTTGAGATAATTATAGAAATTAGATACATATTAAAATATTAAATAACAAATAAAATTATAGAAAAATTCGGTTTAATGATAAATAAAATCAGACATGAAATACTATTGTATTATTATTTTTTTCTTATAACTATCCCTTAAATATAAAAAGTATAATTTATTTTACAAACTTGCGATGCCTCTGAATCTTTAATTTAATTAATTAACTATGCTGACTGTCGTCGGCAAACAGTACAAATAGAAACCATTTGTGTCCCTGCGTAATCCGCCGCCGTATTCTCCGCCGTAAAAGTCAACTATCCACTCCGCTTTCGATCCTAGCAAGTCCGAGCAGATTAAGAAGTCCGCCGCTGCAACTCCCTATCTGGATTTTTGAACAATCTCACTTGCCGTGACGGTAAACCCTCCTCTCCGTAAAATCAAGTGTGTGGCAAGAATTTGGAAGCCAGTGGTGTAGTGAAGGGGGTGATTTGAGTGTGTGTATAGAGTGACTGAAGCAGCGGAGGATTTGGGTGTTTTTTATTTTAATTTAATTTGCAGATCATTTGTTGAAGCACTTTGAATTAATCTCAACTAGACATAAAAATTCGAAATCAAGCTCTATTGCTTCTCTGATTTAAACTCAGTGCAAGATATTGCTTTTCTGATATACCCTTTCTTTTATTCATGATGCTGTTGTTGCCAGTCCAAAACCTGTGCAGTTGCTAATGGAATTCCGAGCCCGCAACTACTCTGCAGAACTCCGAGCAGCCACACTCCCTCGTCACCCTGCCCATGATCACCCTCTCTCCACCTCATCTTCTTTGTTTCCTCAGGTCAATTTTATCAAAATTTCCATATAATCCTTTTTTCTTTTTTGGTTTGTTTTCATACATTTGTTTTTCAAATGCACAGTGTCTCGTAGTTATAATAAGTGGACTGAATTGATTTTAGAAACTCTGGTTATAGTGCATGGAAGCTTGAAAATGGGATTTTTATCATGAAGGCTCTGCTTAAGAACTCATTATTCTTGGACTGGTTATGACTGATACATCACATTTTCTACAAAATGTGTCATTTTCAGGTTTTTAAACATCGGGCACTTTTCTTTCTTTTCTGTATTATAATCTCTTTCTTTATTTTATTTTAATTGTAGGCTGAGATCAAGGATAGTAGGCCAGATGACTTCACTGATCCATTGAGAGAGAAAGATTGTTATCCAGCCGTAACCTACAATACATCCAAGAACGTGCTAACCGAGTCTGCTAGTCTGATTCCTCGAAATGAATGGGAGTCCTTTAAGAAGTTACTCGTGCAAAAGTTTCCAGACCAGAAAGTGGTTCCAATTTCTCAAGTAGGCATTCTATGCCTCTCATGTACTAGCTGCGGCAAATTATATAATGTTATTGCGGTGTCTGCATGACATTTCCTTAATTTACTCAAAAGATATTGTAAGTATCCCTTGAGTAGATTAATGATTTTAAAATGCGATTGCAATCTCTTTTCATGTTGAACTCACATTTATCTTTATAGTGTTGATGCGATACATTTCATTATATTGTGTTCCATTTGTAGGTATCCGACGCTATCATAAGAAAGCAAAAGAGTATGGTTTCGTTCCCTAGTTTTCCATTTGCACTTCACTCTACTTCTCTTTATCAAATAGTTTGTCCAGTGTTTATTACTCTTATGCAGTACAAACAATCTCCTGTGTTATTTTCTATAACTGTGCGTATTTGCAGTCTTTGCAAAATCATTGCCTGTCACGTCACATGAATTGGACGACCAATTGAAGTTTGTCAACGATGATGTCAAGGTTGTTACACGACAGGAATATATTGCACACTTACAAAAATTTAAAGATGATATTACTAAAGCGTGGCATGCTGATGATCGTTTCACCTCATTGAAGTTATGTACAAAGGTGATTTTTAAAGTTCCCTTTATCAGTAATTAAAGCCTTTGGTAAACATCAATCCTATTACAGAACTTCATTTGTTTTGAATCAAGAAGAAACTATTTCAATCATTCAAAATGGGGTGATTGGAGTAGTATTTTGGGGAAACAGTCATTTTTTTTCATTTTCCATTGCTCTTCAGATTTTCATAAACCATGTTGGTTACGATGATTGATATCTCACAACACCTATTTTCTGATTCAGTTCAAGAGAATATAGGACGAACATAAATGTTTGATAGAAATTATTTTCAACGTATCAATATAGTTGTAATAGTTTTGCATTCCCAAAAGCAATATATTGGACATATTTCTCATGCGTGTTCAAGTTCTGGATGTAACAATTTTGAATCAATGACAACAGAGAATCTGAACTGCAGGTTGCCAGACTTTTGATGGACACATCTGTTTCATATTTTTATCCAACACTCTTTGTGGTGGCTACAGATATCATGGATACGCTCGGTGATATGGTGTGGGAACGTATTAAACATATATCTGAACATGCTGAAGATCAAATTGATATATGTGTGTACAATTATTCCTGTGTAAGCTATATGAAATAATACATATGTGTGGCATATCTGCTACAACGATTTCACTTGATCTACTGCTTATCCAAAAACTCAATCTGCAGCGAACAATGTTGAACCAACTACTACATGCAATGATGCAAAAGAAACTTGCATCAATTGGTTTTGCAAAATTGCTTCTATACAAGAGCTCCTCCCACGAATGTAAGCATGTTTGTTACGTAGGGATGAATACCTTTGAATTGCGGTGTCTTAGAGATACTTCTTGAGATATAACTGTTCTCCTTCATCAGATGTAGTCCATCTTCATTCGTAAAAGTTCTATTATCTATTATGGTTTCAGCGCAGCCAACTCAATGCCTTGTCTTTTGATACATTTGCTGCCATAATATTTCTTTTTGTATATTGTTTGTTTTGCACGTAGGACTCCACATATTACCACATAATTTCGTTTTAGAGTAAATTATGTTAGCCTTTCGTCATTATCTCAGTTATTTGGAGCTAGCACTTCTCCCTTGCTGGAGCTTCCTGGCTAAAGAACCTGCAGATAACCTTCAGCGTCTGAAGCTGATGACAAGAGGGTTGGCTGATCCAGTGGCATCTGCCTATTGCCATCTCTACATGGCCCACTGTGCTGAGAAATTGGCCACATATGATGCGGGTATGATTAGTTGTATCAACTACACTCATTTATCTGTTGCATGACACGTGGAATGCGATGGCTGCTATGTTCTGATGTATATTTTGATGTTGTTAATCTTTTTTCTAGCTTTTACTGTTATTTCATGGCTGCTTGCGAAATAAATGAGATTAGTGGACTTTATGATATGAAGATAGCTTAGTAAAGTTAAATGGATAGATTTGGAGAATTAGAATAAAGTTGTTCATGCCCTTCCTCTGTCTAAGTATAAGCTTATACATGCTTAAAGATTAAACTTTTATGTGCTATGCTTCTTTACTCAGTTAAGCTAGTACTCCATTTAAGATGAAGTTAAAACATTATAATAGTTGTTGAAATGGTAGTACTGTGTTTTGAAATGGATTATGAGCTTGTCTAGGATAACCCTATAAAGTTTTACATCTTGTGTTGTTATCCTAATCCCTTACTAGTTGATGAAGTTACTCAATATATTTTCTAGACCCTTACTTTTGTGGCTCAATGCAACGAAAGAGTTTGGACACTCTTAGAAGTGAATTAAAGCTTAGAGCAACCATGTACCTTGGCTTCTCATTTTTAAGATATAACATTTAGTTTATATGGGATTCAATATTTTAAAAAAACGTGTCGGTTGAGTATTTTGCTTGTAATAAACTTTAAATAAACATGAGTAATCAATAATCATGGCATGCATCAACTTGGGGATATACGGCTAATATGTGATTTGGATGTAAAGATCTTTGACTTGCTATTTCATTATTATTATTTATGTTAGCTTGGTTATATTTTATGGTGTAACTTGTTTATATGACTAATATTTTCATTATGGCTTCTCTTATGATTCATATCCCTTTTTTTATTATCGGTACTCCATTCTGGTGCTTTGACACTGAATTCAGAATCTAGCTATCTCTTAAGCTTAAGATCATTAAACTCCAACGAGCCGTGGAACATTCAACAACTTTCATGGATATGCAACCTAAAGATCTAATGCTTGAAATTAAGTTCGCTAATTAATTGGAAAAACCCTACGATATGTATAGGAGTTTTCAGGGAGGAGTCATGGGTATTTTGATAACCAGAACCATGTTTCATTATGGGTTATGTGATAAGTGAAAGATAGCTTTACTGTTTTGGGAGTTTGTTACAATCTTGTTTTATTGCATTTCTGTGGAGAGCGCTTTGGAAGATGTACTTATTCGAACATGAAAATTTGTATTAATATATGAAGGTTTCTTAATTATGTTTGGGTTCGTCCAGGTGCAACATATAGCGTGATTGAACAAACATATCCCTTTACAAAATACAGCTTTGTATGTACATCATATCTAATAATTAATAAGTAGTGCCTGCATAATCACATGTGTTGAAATCTATGTCCCTGCTATAGCTCATGATGACGTTTTACTGATTATTTAGTTTTGTTCTTGTGATCCTTTGTGGAATCTCTCATTGATTGTTGCTGTATTTTATTTTTTTAAGACTATTTGTTTAAATTTAATGTATGTATAATCTTTATGTCATGGACTAAACAAATCTTAGCAAAAATAGTTTCTTTAATATTTTGCTAGATACTCAAATGGTGTAAGGCATGCTGACATTCTAACATATGCAGGAAGAATTTTGACAGCGGGCATTAATGATATCAAGGTTCTCTTGATGCAGCAAGACATTTGTAAAAGTATTTCTGAAAATCAAAAAATGATTATCAACTTGGTGGAATCACCCATAGAGTATTTGGTGAAGTGCATATTTAAGGACATATATCAGGTATGTCTGTGCGGTAGCAGAACATCTATTTTGTCCTGTTTAGAATTTGGATTGTTTATGCCGAGTAACAAACATATAAAATTACTTTCAACTGTCAATGGCCTGGGTGTGTCTGAAAATGCAATCATTCTTGCGATTTAATTCAATTTGTTAACCTGCTTCAAAATTCACCCCATTATTCTGTAATTTACTGTTGATGTTTGGTTACTGATGCCTAGCAATATAAATTCTACTGTAGGGGAACATAGGGAATGCATTGATGGAGCTTGGACTGGGTAGAAGCACAACTGAGCTCTTTGTGAATACTCCACATGTGTCTGTTGTCCTTTATCATGTTCTTGGAGAGCTTCCAGTTGAAGTAGTCAGCGCAAATGCAGTGGATATTTTGCGCCTAATTGATTGCAGCAATGATTATACATTTGATCAGGTATTTGTGGACATGATGGTTAGCTGATTACAAACTGGTTCTTGAAAACATACTTGATCGTCATTGAGATTGCATAATAGTGATTTGTATTTGTCCAACTAATGACAATTCTTGACATTTGCTTTCCTATCAACTCGATATATGCTTGTTTTTACTTCGTTTAATGTTTGGCATGGTTAAGTTGCTGAGAACCATTTACATATCTTGACCCAGAATTTCTGGTTATCTTATGATGGCATATCATTCAGATTCTGATTGTTTCCATTATCAGTGTTTAAATTACAGGTTGCTTGGATTAAGATTGTGTGAGAAAGTGCCTCCTATCAGCACTCTTACGTTGTTGCTAGATAAAGTCAAAGATGTACGCGATGACTCTTAACATTTGCTCACTTGAGTCCATGTGAAGGATTTATGTTATCTATATCTTGGACTTTGTGCCATCATGATTATATGTTTACTATTTGCTACAGGTTGTCAGTAGTTATGATGAACTGGATGGGTATCTGATTATTGTGGATGCTTATTTGGAACTTGTACTTGCGCATCATATGGTTGGTGATGGACTTCTTTTTCTTAATGTTAATCTAATTCAAATGTATTTTCACATGGTGAGGTCATTGTTATTTTTTTATATTAAGTTTCTGCAGTTGGTTTTCTTGAACCTACTTTTTGAGATTGCTACTTCATTTTTGAGACAAACCTAAGTAAAAGGAAATGATTCGTCATCAGCCTTGGGTTTGTGTATTGTTTGTCACTTGTCTTTCTTCCCTTCAGCTGCATCCTTGACACTTGACATTGTTGAGGTCCACAGAGTAGATAAAGTGACATATATGTAGATCAAATTTACAAGAAAATGTCTTTCTTATTTGATTTACCAATTCTATTCAGGACAAATATCTGAATGCTCTGCTGAAAGGTATTTATGAGCGAACTCAGGGAAGAAAAATGACAGAGAAAGAGTTGACAAACTTGCAATCCATCTTTGTGAGGCTTATCTCTAATTCCGAGGATTTGGAGGATGTATTTGCTGTGGTATAAATTCTTATTTTGTTTTCACCCCGCAACACTTGAGATCCGGTTTGAAAAGTACCTTATGCGCTGTTGCATTTTTTCAGTGCATTAATTTGATGACTATAAATCTAAAATAATATTTATTTCTTCGATTGTGTTTTGCGTACCTGATCATTTAAAGGCCCTTACATTACATGAAGGTAACTAATTTTACTTTCTTGTAGAATCACTTTGTAGATTTATTAGACGTGATGCATGGGAGCCCAAGAAATGTTGTTAGTGTGCACATCCTCTCAAAGGCAACAAGGTATTGTGCAATGTTTAAGACTTTGATTATCCCTATTATCTATGCTTAATTAGTACATTCAGATATATATGTGTATATATATACATATATCGTAAAATGAATATAATTGCACATGATGTTTGTTGTTAGTGATTCTATTGAAGACATGTTACCTCACAACATATCATACTTGTAATATGTAAACTACTAAAAAATCTTTGTGAACTGATCTGGTTGACTTTTATCATCCTTAGCTTAGCTATGACGGGGCTAATTATATTTTTTATAGATGCTGTGGCCTTGAACGTTAGGCGTGCAAGGTGCGCATTTATCTGTGGGATAATATATTCGAAATTGTGTTTATAAAGAGATTGCACATTTATTTTGTTCAACAGGAATGATAATATAAGCAATCCAGCAACCATCCAGCAGCTTTTTGAAATTTCACAGTCATTGCACAGTAGCATTGCTTTTGCTAATGCTCACATCAGTCAACAAGCAGCTTACCTAATTTCACATTTTGTACGGAAGGTAGCATCAATATACTAAATTCTCACTTTTTGGTTCACAGGGTTTGATTGACTATGTGATGCTTTTCACTTTCAAATTAGTTGGTTGATACTGGTGTTTCTTGTTTATATGGCATGCCATTAAATATTTTATGATGCTAAATTTGATTTATTAGGTTGATTATGGACCGATGATAGACCAGCATCTGGCATTTTTGATTGAATGCCGCACAGCATTTGCCTGTTTACACGAGGTTCAGGTGTGTAGCTGGTTCAGAGTACATGTAGACTTGGCATGCCTCACTTTTCAAATTGTTATTTAATTTTATGGTTTTATGTGCAAAACCTTTGTAGTGAAGATAAACAGCTCATGCTTGTTGAGTGTTGTACAAGGCCAGTTTTGTTTTAACTGTTATGGGTCTTTAATACAGTGAGGTTATATTTGATGATGATAAATTCTCTGACGGTGTTTGAGTTCATGAAAATATTATTTACAATCAAGCACCTGTACCCGTATTTAAATATTTATAACCTTAAAACGTAATGTCTGTGTTAGTAGATTCACAGGTAAAGTTTGAAAGCTTCATTCGCGAATAACGATCTTGATGAGGCTTACGAATTAGATGATGATGGTTTTAACACAGATGTATCTTTAGATTTCCTATATCCTATTTTTATTAGTATTCAAATTGTGCCAGCAAACCTTAATTCATGTCAACCGTCAACAACCAAGCGTTGAAAAATGCAACGGCATGTTTCTTACTCAACGGAGAAAATGTTGTGTAGTTGTTAAACTATATATTTTGACACTGAACTAAAGGATGTCGTGTTTTTTTCAATTTCCTAAATAAAGTTTTGCAAGTATAAAAGCTGTTTGCATCACACTTGTACATGGCACTTGCATCTTTCATCATATCAATTGTCTAACATAGTTAGTTTGAATTTGCATTATCTTGTTAAAAGTTGCTGTCAAACTAACTGGAGGCTTGAGCCTGCCCATTTTATGCGTTTTTCGTGCTCCTTGTTCTTTATAGGAAAGTCTTATTCGTTCCAGTAATGCTTTAGCAATCAAGGGAAACAAAGGTGCCAGGAAAAATCCCAGTTTTGTCAAGTCCTGCATATCATATACTGAAGTTACAATATCAGCTGTTGTAGTTTGGTCCAGTCGGCTGAGGTTGTATATTGAAACTGCTGAGGTGAATTTCCTCTTTGAGATACTGTTCAATCTATGTATATATATATATATATAATTCAATGATCAAAATGTTTTTTATCTTTGATTTGTCAGGTTGCGTTATTAGTTGGTCTTGTTTCACATGCAGAGGAACTTATATTCTCTGGAATCAGTGGCTTACAGAGTTATGACTCTACCAATGGTCTGTTCATGTTTTTTTTAACCTTGCATGTTGTTCGCCATAACTGATCTATAATTTTTCTGCAGCTATAACTTCATCAATAGAAGACATAAATATCTTCGAATTTTAGAACTCTTGTATAGTCTTGCTGACTATATCAGCAAAATTTCTATTTCTATTTATAGTTCTATACTATACATAAACTTAAGGATGTAAAAATTCATGGAAACACGTTTAAGCCCGTCCATTGCCCTCGGCGCTAGACATATGTGCATTGCACTCAAACATAATAAAATTGACCTTGTGTTAAACTATTTAATAAATCCAATGTTAAAATGATAGCCAAAATTTAATAAATTTTATCCTTATTGTTTACAAGAACAAGTAAAAATTTACAAATAGACCGGCCATATGGGCATAAACAAGACAATCATATGCAAGGGCCATACAATCATGGCTTATATGCAAAGACATAAATTGAAACACATGCACAGTTGCACACATATAATTTGAGACACATGCACAAATAAAGTAAATGAGAACAAATTATTTATAATGGGCAATTATTTATAATGGATGTTCTTGAATATGAGTTTTAATTAGAAAGATACATATATAATTTCAAAAATGAAAATAATGTATGTTCATTCATTGTTAATTATTTATATCGATCTTCGATTTAAATTTGAATGAAAACATATTTTATAAATTGTTCTATTTCAATTATTGTTCAGAAACTTTATAGATTTATTATTCTAACTATGTATGACCAAATATTTACATTATTCTAATTATGATGAAATCCTTTCAATAATTTATATTTATCATACATGAGTTAGATTTTGATGTATCTTGTATCTCTTTTTTAATTCTAGTACACATAAAATCTACCAATTACAAGAACGATTTAACTTTCTAATATATTTTGCAATTTAAACCTACTACATGATTTGTATATTTTGTATGAATATAATTTTCAAAAAATTAATTTTTTTCATGTGTATATACAATACATGAGACAATGCTTGGCTCCGTTGCAATGCAGAAAGTGGTGTCTTTTGTTTGATTTTGCAGTCATGCATGTCTTTGACTATCCTACCAGTAACCTGCCTCTGAATATACCTGTCTTAACCTCAGTCTTAACAACTTGGCCATCAATGATGGTGCTTGTGCACTTTTTTTTAATGTGAAAGATGCTGATATGACAAACTCTGTTTCCTAAGAATGTTGGCGACTATTTTGGTTTCTTTTGGTGTAGGGCACAAACAAAGCGGAGTAGAGGAAGTGTTCTCCTTGATTTTGAAATTATTCGGCCTACTAGTTGTTTTTCCAGGTTATCATATTTCTATGTTTCATCCTGCCTGAAATTGCCAAGATAGTGGCCATTTGACGTTCACCCAATGTACATAAAAGACGTGAAGGCTGCTCATATATCTTATCTGGATCTATTATTCCTCAGGTGACACTGAACGGGGAGTCACCTCCATCCAAAATAGCATTCTGGCTCTTTTTAATACTGCGTCATGGTAACTTTTGCAGGCTGACCTATCTGTCTCATGAATTGCCTAACACTTGCAACAGGGATAAATTTGTGATTTTATGTGATCGACATCGTAGGATAACACCAACAATGAAGTCAAAGATAGCTTGCTCAATTTGTGCATTATCATCTACACTAACTCAGAATAAGCTTCCCTACCATGTACTGTCTCTGGAGGTATGGGATGTCTGTATCTCACACTCTCCGTCTCTCTCTCTCTCTCTCTCTAATGTCAGATTCTCTTTGGGTGTCAGAGTTTCAGCAATGACAAACTGTTCATTGGTAACCAATGTTATGTGAAAGAGCTAGTTTCCGTGTCGGAGACGGCTCTTCAGAACATAATAGGTTTTGTTGAGCAGGAACCTTCTCGTGTAAGTATGCACTATTAGTTGACTCAAATAATCTTATTTTATAACTTTCAAGCGCGATTGAAATTGGGTTTCATTTTTCTTAGGCTGCTCGTGGAACGATGGCACTGGATGCATGTAACAGCATTGTGTTATCTTTCAAAGTCGGTTACTAGTCCTTTTTGCAGTTTTACAATTTTTTTTTTGTTTAATATCTTTCTTTCTTACAAGCAATTCATTTCTGTTGTAGTGCTCATGGCTTCTCATGATCAGGCATTTCAGTTACTTGTATTCAGTTGGCTGGAATAAGTTTGTTCATACATTTATCTTTTTGTGCATGGCAGATGAATGCTGAGCTGTTGAAAGTCTGTGACAGACTGATGGAAATTGCCAGGTCTTGCTTAGGTGAAAGGAATAGTTATCTTCAGAACACCTCAAAATATCTACGGAGAACTTGCTCACTTCAATAGAAATGGCCCGGGTTTGAGTGGCAACCATTTGAGTTGTCTTTTGAAGTCGTGTTTGCCAGGCCGTGAAATGTCTTCAAATCTTTCTAATGAGTATTGGAATTTGATGCGGCACGCTTTGGTAGAAGGTGGATGGATATTCAAAGATGAAACCAGTAAAGAAAAAAGCAAGTAAACACATCCTGACCATGTAAAAACCAGTTAAGGTGTAACCCCACTCAGCAGGGTCCTGCAAAATCCTCATTGTAAAGATATCCACGCATTTGTTTTAGTAGATTGGGGCTTTCAATTTTTTTCTGGGAATGATCATACCATTACTTATGCATCAGATCGGATTGGAAATTAATAAGACTTACTGTGGGTAGCATTGTATTTATTGACTTGAACACTCCCCCTTGATTTTTTTTTTAAAAATAAATATTTACACCCTACCATCCCGTGGAACTTAAAATTTGAGATTTCAGAGATGACAAATATCACTTGTCCACTCGACGACCACTTTAATGACAACTCCCTTTTGACATGAAATTCACAACAAGCTTATATGAATTTCATAAGTAATAAGGAGTGTGGCAGATGGTAAGCAGTGTTCTAAAAGGCGCTAGGCGGTCCTAGGCGATTGACTTGGGGCCTAGCGACTAATCGGTTAGGCGGGGATTAGGCGGAAGGATTAATCGGATGATTGGGCAGTGCTATATATATTAATATATTAATTTAATATAAAATATGTAATTAGAAATATCATATTTAAATATTCAATTTAAAACATGTTCAATCATAGTTTAACGCTATTCTTATGAGTAAGAATATTTCTCTAATATTTTGAATGAAAGCTAACAAGCATAACTTCCTCAATATTATAAAAACTTTGGGGGTTAAATTGTATTCTTTTAAACTCGAATTTAACAAGTAAGATCAAATTACATTATACTTTGAACCTTTTGGGGTCGAATTGTATTTTCCTAATACTACAACAACTTAAATCGAATAAAACAGAAAGTCTCCTTTTTCTCCAAAGTTACCCTAATGCAGACGCCGACACCTCCTACCACCTTCGTCGCCCAACTACTCTCCGGCCACCTCTCCATCATCCCCTCGCTGAAGCTCCACAACTTCACCTTCAGCTGTGTTCACACTACCCTCGGCTGGCCCATGGGCGTCGCCGGCTCCGGACGCGGCAAACTGTCCTGCCCGCCCAGCGTCGAATTGGGAGGTGACCAAATTAATCGGTTTTTGAGCGCCCAGCACCGAATCAGGGCGTTTGACAGCCGCCCAGCGCCTAGGCGGCCGCCTAGAGCGCCTTTTAGAACACTGATGGTAAGACGGATGATATGTGATTTTTGATGATCACCCGTTTAAAATTGATAATCTTATCCTATGTGTTATGTTTGGTGAAGGGAAAATGAAAGAAAACAAAGAATAGTGCTTGACTTCTATCTCATTTTTCCTTTGATGAATGAAGTGTTGTGAGAAAAAAAAGAAATCCTCTCTAATTAGAAAAAAAATTTCTTCATAGTTTTTCATCTAATTTTTCTTTCTCTTAACCAAACACAAGATTCCTTCAAATTTTCAAAGCTATTTTATTTTCCTTCATATTTTCCTTAAACTAGAAACAGTTTTAATAATTGATTTTTGGTGATCTCTACATTTAAAGTTCGATTCTCTTAATGGTTGGATTATTGCATTTTAAGAAGAAATAAGTGTTCCTGATTTTATCTTTGCAAATAGTGCTTTTAAAAAAACGTGTTAATGATTTTAGAATTTCAACTAGCGGTGGTTGATTGTTTTATTTGTGTTGTCATGGACGTTAAGAATTCTGGCTATATATTAAGAGAAAATAGTAAAGTGCACACAAAATTTAACGAGATTCGATAATGTGCCTATGTCCTTGGGAGCAATTAACGGTTGTGTATTTACATGATTTCAACTTCGCTC
The DNA here is from genome assembly GCA_002312845.1 of Kalanchoe fedtschenkoi. Classification (NCBI taxonomy): domain Eukaryota; kingdom Viridiplantae; phylum Streptophyta; class Magnoliopsida; order Saxifragales; family Crassulaceae; genus Kalanchoe; species Kalanchoe fedtschenkoi. The sequence goes on from NQLW01000047.1 coordinate 1,265,329, forward strand.
CACTCGCTTCTTTTTGCTTCACTCCGACATCTGCCCTTTTATATGTATATGAGCTATACCAAATAAATATCCACCTTAGCGAATATCCTGCTCCTTAAGAGATAAAATCTTGGGGTATCTCGCATCTCAAAGTGGCCTAAGGTTCCTTCTCTTCTAGCAGTTTCAAACATTCAATAAGTCCAAACAATGCTTGAACTTATCTATAGTTACTAGCTTGGTCCAACATATCAGTTGCATTATATGAAGTATGAATCTTCTATAACATTATCTTCCCAGATGCAGTCAAAACTCAGATCTTTTGAGACCTCATATCAACATGCTTAGTCCTAACATGATACACCTTATTCTTTGCTAAATAAATAGCACGCTAACTATCACAATGCAATTAAACTCCATCTTGTAGAACATTTATTTCCTTTACTAGCTCAGTAAGCCATAAAGTCTCCTTTGCAGTTTCAACCATTGTCATATATTCTACTTCATTAGTAGATAACGCCACAATAGACTTGATAGTTGACTTCCAACATATAAGCCATCCACCAAGAGTAAAATATATTCAGTGGTAGATTTTCTATCATCCAGGTCACATGCATAGTCTGAATCCACATATCCAACAATTGAGGGGTCATTTTGCTTGCTGTCAAACGCAACAATATCTTGCCCTCCACTACCTTTCAAGTACCTGAAAATCTACTTGACTACCTCACAATGTCTTCTAACTGGTTCAGACATGTACTTGCAGACTTGACTAACAACATGAGTGAAATCAGGGCGAGTACAGACCGTTGCATACATCAAGCAGTTAACTTCACTGGCATAAAGAACCATTGTCATGTCTTCAATGTTCTTTTTTGTCTTAGGACATTGTTTTGAAGAAAACTTAAAGCGATTGGCTGATGGAGTGCTTACTGGATTTGCACCGCTCATCCTGAATATGTATTGTACCCTCTCAACATATCCACGCTAAGATAGCAACAATTTCCTTGAGCTTCTGTACCAGCGAATCTTCATCATAAGAATTTTCTTTGCAGTATCTAAGTCTTTCATATCAAATTCCCGACTCAACAAAGCTTTCAAACCAACAACATCACGCATATTTTTTGCAGCAATCAATGTATCACCAACATACAATAGCAGAAAAATAAAAAAAGTCATCATCAAGACTCTTAACATAAACAAAACAATCATACTCGTAGTGGTTGGAGCCAATCTAAATAATTTAAGCATCACACCATTTATACCATTGCCTTGGAAACTACTTCAACCCATACAAAGACTTCTTCAATCTACAAATCAAACGCTCGCTTTTATCTTGAGTGAAACCTTCTGGCTGCTCCATATAAATCTTCTCCTCCAGAAGCAGTCTTCAGATTCATCTGTTGCTGCAAGTATTGCTCGAATTAGAGTACACTTGACCTCATGAGAAAAACATCTCATCATAAACAATCCCCTTCATCTGTGAGTAACCTTTTGCAACCAATCGAGCCTTGAACTTCTTCCCTTCTTTTTTTAATACTATTGGTTTCCTCTTTTACACCCATTTACAACCAATAGCCTTCTTTTCTTCAAGTAGCTGAGCTAGCTCCCATGTATCATTTTTCTTTAAAGACTTAATCTCCTTTACCATTGCAGCCATACATTTATCTTTCTCCTGGCTAGCGATAGCTCCATAAAAAGTAATTGGTTCCTAACTACTAATGTGAAGTGAAAAAGAGATCATGTCTTTAAAACCAAATATGTCTGGAGGCTTTACTTTGGTGCTCTTCCTTTGTCTCTGACTAGATTGTAGCTTTGCAAATCATCTGTAGTTGAGGTATTAGGTGTTGAAGTAGAACTTTCAACTTGTTTTGTTGATGTAGGGATCTATTCAAAATCCAACTGCACAATCTCTGGATTTTGTTGCAACATGAACTGCTCATCTAAGACTACAGCTCTACTGATCACCATCTTCTTTTCTATTGGATCTAAAAATTTGTATCCTTTGACACCCTTCTTATATCCCACAAAGATGCGCTCTACATGCACATAAGTTGGACAACCAAAAATTTGTATGCGATCAAAACTAACTGGATTACCTGTTCAGACCTCTTTTACAAATTTTCCTTCTAGTGATGCTCGTGGTGATCTATTGATGACGTAGCACACAATAGTCACAGCCTCTGCTCAAAATCTTTTAGGAAGTCCTGCAATTAATCTCAAGCATCTCGCCCTTTTAGTCTAAGTTTTGTTTATCATTTCTGCAACACCATTATGATTTGATGTCATGCGCATTGTGAAGTGCCTATGAATCTAGTTCTCCTAATAAAATTTGAGAACTTATGAATATGCATGCTCCATGCAATTATCTGACCTCAAACACTTGATCTTTCTCCCCGTTTGGTTCTCCACCTCAGCTCTCCACAACTTGAGCTTGTCAAAAACTTCAGATTATACACCCCAAACTTTCTTCAAAAAATAATCAATAAAAGTAACAAAATACACAGATCCACCAGTCGATGCTTCTTTGATAGGGGCCCCATACATCAGAATGTACATAATCAAGAATCTCTTCAGTTGTATATTTTTTAGTTTTGAAACTGACTTTAGTCTGCTTTCTATGAACATGAAAATTATAAAATTTGAGCTTGCAACTGTTAACACCATGAAACAGATTCTTTCTATGCAATTATGTCGTACCACGCTCAATAAGATTACCAAGACGCATATGCCACAATTTTGCACTATCATCATGTGACTCAATAGAATGAACTGCACCTATAACTGTACTTCCTAACAATTTATAGATATTCATATAGTCATCTTTCTTTCATTATAGTCAACACACCTTTAACAACTCAAATGATTTCTCTATCCTCATCCGCCTTAAGGATAAAACCATTCATTTGAAAGTGCCAAAAGAAATTAGATTTTTTTTCCAATTTAACAATATGTCTAACATCACATAGTGTTCTCACAATGTTATCATGCATCCTAATTCTGACGTCACCAATACCATCAATATTGCAACATCTATCACCACCTTGATAGATTGAACTGGAATTAGCTGACTTGTATGTGGAGAACAACTCTTTATTACGTGTGATATGATAAGAACATCCTAAGTTAAGAATCCAAGCATCCATAAACAGAGTAGTTGAAAAAAAAAGCATATCACCATCATTGCAATCAGAATCATTCTATATCGCATTCACAGACTTTGATGATTCACCATTCTTTCTATCAGTCTACTTCTTCCATGTTCAACATTCTCTCTTCATATATTTAGGCTCCTTGCACTTATAGCTAATAATCATCTTCGTACCATTTGATTTTGACTGAGAGTTTCATTTTCTAGAACCATCATTCTCATACTTTCTTCCATGGTCTTTACCGTTCTTGATGCACAAACTATCAGCTTGTGAAGAAATCTCCCATGCATTCTGCTTTTGCTAGTATTGAGCCAATGAGCTTACAATAATCTCCTCAACGTTGATAGTTTTTCGTACGTAAGAGTGGTCATCATATGTTGGTAAGAAGGAGGTAATGTACACAATAAGATCATTTCCCTATCTTCATCCTCAATCTTCACCGCAAGCTATGTGAGATCCATGCATATTTAATTGAAGACATTCATGTGCTGAGCCAAATTATTCTCTTCTTGCGTCTTTAGCCCATTCGAACTCTGCTTAGGATACAATTTATTTGTAAGTGATTTCAACATAAACTATGATTCCATCTTCTTCCAAATTTCTCTTAGAATGATAGACTCATCACGCAGTACATGACCTCGTCCGCCAAACACATTTGTATCGTTCTTACTGCTCTCTACTGCTGATCCTTCCAATCCTCATCCTTCAACTATTCAGGCTTCATGTCGCAAAGCCTTCACAATACCTTGCTGCGCTAATTGATCCTTTCACCCTTCTCTGCAACAATCTGAAATTATGGTGACCATTGTACTTAACACTTTGAATTTAGCACCCGATATGACCATCTCAACTTTTTTCTGATACCACTTGTTGAGAATTGTGATAAATTTAAAAATGAAAACAGTAAAGTGCACATAAGATTTAATGAGGTTTGACATTGTCGTAGTGTGCCTATGTCATCAGGAGCAATGGGCGGTTGTGTATTTATTCAGAGTATCATAATTATTTAGGTTACAAAAAATCTATAGTAATAACCTTATGTACAAATTTATTAAATCATCCATGAACCATTAGACATTCCCTTGGTGGGGCAAATGTCGTTGCTTTGCTCCACTCGCTTTGCTCCGACATCTACCCTTTTATCAAATATGAGCAACCCAACAGATTTGGATATGTTAGTGTTTGAAGTATGTCATTAACACATTTGAGAAGATTGGTCCGATTCAATCTTTTGAGTTATTGTTAGTCTTTGTAATGCATAAAAAATGTGAAGGAATTGGAATTGTGTGAAGTTGCATCAAGGAAGATATTTGCATGAATCACATGATCATCATTGCGTTAATGCCCAGATTCACATAGGGTGGAATCACATAACTCCAAAACTAATTAAATAACCTCCTGTATTTTCGTAAATGGAATTCAAGGATAGGTTGAAACTATTTATGCAAGCATTTTATAGTGATAATGCTTTCCTCATGCATAATTTTTGTGAGTTTATAATGATACAATTTTTTCTCAAAGCTACTTGACAGTTGTCATAAAATTTTATTCATGACAAGATGTCGCCAGACTAACTAGAACCAGTCCAACATGTTCAGTTTCCGGATGATAAAGAAATATGCATTGAAGAGATCTAAAAAAAAAAATAAATCTAGGGGGGCATTGGTCGGTTAACCTAAATTGGTGTTTGATTAACCGAACAGAATTAACCAAAATAAAAATGTTTCGACCTATAACCAAATCGAATTAGATGTTTAACCGATGAATCGTTTAATTAAGTTATTGGTTAAGTGCTCAATTAATTAAAATTAACCAAATTAAATTTAAGTATTTAATAAAGTAAATATATTTATATATAATTTTATTTTTAATTTATTTAATCAATTGTTTGGCTGACTTGATTAAACAAACACAAGAATATCTCGTTCGATAACTAAATCAAATTAACTATTTTTTTTTCAGTTTTTAACCGAATTAACCTATTAACTGAACCGAACTAATTTTATCAATCCAGTTTGATTCGGTAAATTGATTTCCACCAAATAATGCTCTCTCCTAAATGAATCTTCAGATGATTAAATGAGAAAATATGAGATGGTAGTAAGATAATGATATGGGATATTTCCTCATAACATTATTGAACAATTATTTTAACAAATTAATTGATTTAACTCCTCTTATTAAATCTTCGCCTCTTAAAATAAAATGATACATTCTTCATGAAAATTAAATCTTTCTTTTTTTACTCGTGACAATGGAAAGACGAGCCCAACATGAAAACAAAACAAGCAGATGCAAACCCTCGACGGCTTCACAAGAATATTTAAACTTCATAAAAAATTATGAAGATATGTCATTTAAAGCATCTTTCGCAATTGGATCCGAAAGATGATTACCCTTCCTAAGAACATCATCACCGCACATTGAGACGAAGTGCTGCGAACTAATAAATGATACACATTATCTCAATAGATCAAATTTCATACTACGAGTGGCCGGCCCAAAGATAGCACTGCATTCCATATGACTAAAAGATTATAACACTCCAATATAACATTATCAAGTATAAATATCTCCATCATTTAACAAGCTTCAAGAAAAGCGTAAGCTTCAATTTTAATGGAGTAAATGAACGATATCATGAAACTTAAATTTTGTGTCCAATGTCCTTCCATAATGGTCAAGAGGATAATGTTAATATTACCATGTCCCTTGACAAATCACAATTTTAAACAAGTCCTTGTCATCTTTCTTCTTGTATTCATAAAAAAATTATAATGAATCATTAATTTAAATCAGACATTGTCAGTCTTCATCTTGTATTCATCTAGCTATAAGAAAAGGCATAATCCATGCCGCTCTAACTAGATCTATCACAATCTATTCAAATTTTATTTTGAGATTTCAGACCCATCACATACTAAATGAATTTTTTTCAAGTTTCTTCGAGATGATTTTTACACTCCCCAACAATTATGAATTTTCTTGACACGTAACAGACGACATATCACAAATATGCTCTAGGTTTAGGTGGCGTCGTTTATCCATGAAAAATTATGTTGAAGATGCTTAAGGGAAACAATTGCGTGCATTACACCTGCATTGACATTAAAAATTAAATTAGATACCCCTTGTGCCAAATTAGTAGCACAAGGGAGCAAGTTATGGAAGAGCCTTTAGAAAAATATCTTAACTTTGTTAGCCATCTCGTGCTTTCAAATTTTGTACCAAAAACTTCATGACTCTTCTAGATTAGATACTCCCTCCCCTTGGGAAGAGATACATGGACTAAACCACTTTATAGTCATGGTATAAACAACTTTGATCAAGAGTTTCTTACCACCCCCTATCTTAATAGGCATCCTGAGCCATCCTCACTTGTAATACTCCCCGCCCACTAGATAAGGATAAGTTTGTAGATACTCCTCCACATCTTTAAAAAAAATAGAATCTCAATATTGGTTGAAATGAAAATTGATTTTTAAAGTACTTAGATTTCATAATCCTACAAATAAGCAAATTTGGCATAACAGAAGTCTTGACTTGCACACATTTGTAACTACTTATAATATCAATATAATATTTTAGAAGTCAATTTATTATACATTAAATAATTTTGATCAGTGCTGATATCAAACCACAAGAGGATCAAAAAGCCTATCTAAGTGTTAAAGTTTTAGCATTTTTCAATTCAATTTTCATGAAATACATTGAGTTTAACTTGTAAAACTAAATACTAGAATAACAATACTTTATTAAATAAGACGAACAAATCCTAAGTTCCCACTTTTACTAGCAATCATGCATAGAAAATTAGAAATAAATGATAAAGTTTCATCATCAACATTACTGCTAATTTGAAGTGTTTCATTGATAGAGCAGCAGCACAAGCTAATGACGTTTGAGTGTCATCCTAACATTAGAAATTATAAACATAACAGGATGTATCAAGAATAATGTCACATTTAAGTTTATACATTCAGTTAAATCAACTTTTCGTAAACTAGCCTGTTTAATTACCCTAATTGTATCAACTCATTTAGCGATGCAGTGAATGTAAATCAATTTTTCTCAAGCTAAAATTAACTCTACCAGTAGATTTAAAAGTCTTTGTTAACCATATCGTGAGGATAAAGGTTAAAAATTTCCAATACATATGCTTAAGGGAAGAATTTTAATGAATTCTCCTAAAATATAAGCACAAAAGGTCATAATGTATATATACATGTTTAGTCAATAAGATAATAAAGCAAACATGCGACATAGACTAATTTCCAATTCATATACTTAAGGGAAGAATTTTAATGAATTCTCCTAATATATATAAGCATAAAAGGTCATAATGCATATATACTTGTTTAGTCGATAAGAGAATAAAGCAAATATGCGAATAGACTAATTCAATAATAAAGAATATGGATAAACATTAATGGATGAAACTCTTTTAATTTCAAATCGTCAAGTCTCTCTCTCCCTCCCTCCCTCTCTCTCTCTATGGTTCTTTTGTTTTGTGTTACTCTTCTATTTATGATCTCTCTATTTTTCCCTTTATCTCTCCCTCTCTATCAATTCATGTTCAAAATGAGTATAAAACTTGATCTTGGTCATTGTACCAAATAATACTCGACTGAGTAAGGATGAAGGCAAAAGGCATATTTAGTAGAATATAAGGTAGAGGGCTCAAGATTCCCTATAACTATACCTAGTCATGTATATTGCATACATGATCAAGTATGCCATGTTCGATAGAGTATGGCTCAAGGAAAAAACTATACTCGATCGAGTATGAGTCATTGGGAAAACTCATGATACTTGGTTGTGTATGTTCCACACTAGGTCATGGCTAACTGATAATCTGGTTCCATATCATGTTTTTTTATTTCTTTGAATTTATTTTTGCCCAAATCTTCACCATTTTGTGCAAAATGTGGTATATGTCCTTCTTTTCACCAATTAAGCCTACAAGAATACGAAACACACTGAAATAACTACTGAATATTTTAGAAATGATAAAAATTCCTAAAAATAAAATATAAGATTGGATAACATTCAATCCTGCTTTGTTAGAAACACAAAGTTCAAATCCTGAAATGTCTTAGAATCAAGCATGCTAGTCTCCTTGGCCTGCCATGTATATCTCCTCCACTTTCAATAAATAAAAGACAACTACCTTATTACCGTAGCACCACCAAATTGGACTGCCAACTTCAATAAATTACACAAAACCTTTTTTAGAACCAACACAACACATAGTAATTTCATGGATATTGAACTTCATCAAAACCTCTAAATAGTAATTTCACATTTCAATCTTGTCTCTCACTCTATATATCCTCAACTTCAAAAAAATACTGATTTCCTATTCTACATGAGCCTATTAGAGGCCCACATACTTTCCATGAAAAATCACCTCTTTAAATCACAAGTAACTAGAACTGATACTTGACACCTTTTTTGTGTGCTTATTGAAACAAA
>NQLW01000047.1:1281548-1305118 GCA_002312845.1 Kalanchoe fedtschenkoi
AAAAATTTATTTATAAATTATGAACATCAAGATTATATAATCTGTGTTTTTATGTGAACCAATACACTATGCTGCTATTTGTCATGTTTAATTTATTTTTTTGGGTTCATGTACAAGAAAAGCACAATTATAAATATTAAATTTATGTGGATGTTTTCCTGAATGCATAATAATGAAATGCAAATATATTTTATATATAAACAAATTGTTTTTATATTGGGTGCACAACTTGTTCGAAAACATATATGGTTTGTTATTTTTTGTATTTTGCACCATATTTGTTAATAGTTACAAATAAAACAATATGTGCACCAATCTACAAAAATTTTGCATTTTCATTTAAGCATTAGAAAAGAAGTATTTTTGAAAAATAGAAACATTGAAATTAATTCTACTTGAAACCTAGTGTAATTTATAATATTTAATAAAAAAGAATTGAAGTAAAAAAAATAAATATGCAATTTTTGGATAGTGCATGAACTTGTTATTAAAATGGATTTTTTTCATAACAAATTAAATGTTAAAATTAGAAAACTAATAACTAAGGGGGTTGATATGTTATATTTTTGTCAGAACAATTTCTGATATCATGATTGACCATTTATTTACAAATTGCACACCTTTTAGATGGTCTTTTTGCTTATTCAACGTTCGGTTTTCTGTCAGATTTCAAGCGCTTACCACTGCTGTGTTTCTTCACTTGTTATGGAGTCTGAATTGTAATCTCAGAATGCCATGACGATTCTAATAGCTTTTCAACTAAATCTGCTTTACTCATATTATTTGGCTTGGTGGTTTTTCGTGCCTCGAACATTCGCAACATCTATAGAAATTTCGAAATGTTTTCTTGTCACACCCTTGAGGTTTAACAAGTGCATTTTGTTTCAACATAATTCATTCAAAGTAGAATTCGATTCATCTAACCCTTCATATGCGGAATTGGAAGTGTATGTGTTCGTATATACGATATTTTTTATCCATCTTTTCATAATGAAGTGATATGGAATGATAGAAACATCTTCTAATTTCAAAGCCAAAAAAAAAGCTTGGATATAATCCTGATTTCCATATATTTCTTATAGTCGCATTTTAAATTTTTCGATTCAATACGGTGCACAACCTATTGAATAGAGGAAAACAAAAAAAAGAAACTTATAAGACAAAAAAAGTGAAAATAATAATGTTTTTAAGCTACATATGGTCACCATAAATAACTGGTTCATCGTTGACTTGTCCTTTATATAATATGTCTTCACTCCTTCATTTTCTGAGATGGAACACACATTACACAACACTTGAGCAGCATATATCTCTCACTGCACACAAAAATAGAACGAGTGAAAATTTCAATCGCGTGTTTATCAATAGGGAATGATGTCCTGCAACAAGGAAGGTGTTTAGAGATTCATAGTCCATCAAATGCTTATTGTACCTCTGAGCATCCATTTGTGTTTAGAAAGGTATAAAGAATTTTGTTAAACTCATTCCAGAGTGTAAGAAACAGTTAAAGTAAGAATTCTCATATTCCGAATGTGATATTGTCCTTAAAAAGTTCTCCTAGTAAAACATCTCTAAAAATTTCAGGGATCCAATTTTTACGCATTTCGAATATGTCTGGTATCCATTTGTTTCCTTGTAACTCATATTTGCCGATAAATTGTTTCCATGCATCTTCAAATTCAAGAGGCTTGTGGTAGTGGTTCCGCACTACAACGTCAAGCTTGTCAAGAAATTCCTATTCATTGTAAAGTATTGACTTAATCTGTTGTGCATGGAAATAAGAAGAAATAAAACTTGTTATAGGAAAAAAATTCACTTTTCATAACGGTTGTTTTTCCAATATCTGATATGCGGTGCACATTGTATTTGATTCCTCAAACCACGGTTCACAAACAAAAAAGAGGTGCACAAATATATAACTATTACTAGGTGCACAATTTATTAAAATTAAAAATATACTAATAAATTATAAAAATAAAACAGATATGGAATAGAGTTTAAATACTTTTTGTGAACTTCTAGTTAATGTTCCACATGCGTAGACAGTGGATAGGTTCCTCGAAAACACGCTTAATTGCTATTTTCGTAGCTAGATCCCGATCAGTAACCCAAATGCGATCCAATCACTTTGTAAAAGACCTCAAGCAACCATGAATATGATTCAACATCTTATTTAAGTAATAAATCAGCATCGAACATAACACAATGTTTGTTGTTGTCAACCTCGGTGAATGGAATAAAAACCAATTTGTATCTCAAAAGTTTATAAAAAATAATATCACAAATGGTGCGCATCAATAAAACAAGACTGTAAACTGAATAATGCACCATATAAAAAAGTAGGATTACTAAACACATTAGAAATTCGTGAAAAATGAATACTAATTTATGTGGTTGTTTTTCTTGGATGCATATTAATGAAATATGAAAAAGCGGCTTATAACATAAATAAAACAGTATGTATAGTTAGTACACAACTTGTTTTAGAACATAGTTTGTTATGTTATTATTCTTGTGCACCATATTTGCTAATCATCGGAAACATTATGTGCACCAAAGTCTATAATCTCTAAAAATAAAAACTACCAAAACATGCTACTAATATTGCTCTACCGATTAATCATTAAAATACTTATTTATTTGTCATGTATGCAGCGTCAAACACAACACAAACTCCAAAAGCAACGAAGTGGTTCTTTCATATAGTGTCTGCCCAAAAATAATTTTTCAGTTCACCATTTGTGTTAATGCAAATCCAGATCTATATTGCTGATTGCTCTTTAGCTTATCGATTAAAATCTGCGCAGCACTACTTCTTCCCATGAAGTTTTTTAAAATCATAATTTCTTGACTTCCACAACTTGTGCACCAATGTGCACATACCCACCAGATAACTCCTTTAGGGTTATGTGAGATTTCACTGCACCTATTTTCAGATTCTCATAGTCCTCACAAAATTTTGTCGGGCATAATTGAATGATCTATATAACTTAAGAAACATATGACACTTTGGTGATGTCAATTGGTGGTTATGTTCTTCAATAAATTCTTTCACCACGAATGATGATTCATCCACTTTTTTGAACATGACACGAGTTATGCATCTAATGCAAGTTAAGGCTCTCCTTTTAAAACTAGTCAAAAATTCACCAGCCAACGTGTCTTAGTGTTTGAAAATATTGAATCCCTGACAGTTGTAATATATGTACTGCAGACTGGCGGATTCTCTGTATGATGCCTTCTTCGAAGTTTGCTTTTCGGATCTGACACCCACCTATTCTGACATACTCTCTGTAAAATTTTATCATATCAACTAAATTATTGAACGATTTCCCTTCCACAAGCTTGCAAGATTCTGAATTGTGCACGGTGGGTGGGATCTGGTTGTCCCATGTAGTTACATGAGCAATATTGTTGGAAGCATTGTTAGTGGTAGAATGGTCTTCGTTAAAGAATGTATTATTGTCTGAGTTGAAGTCATTGCTTCCATTTTTGTATTGAAATGCGCCTAGAAAAGTATCAAATTAAAAACACGAGTTGGTGGACAATAAATAATGATGCATAGCGAAACAAATTATCATATGCAAACATGTACGAATATAAAAATAAAAAGAAATCACGAACGACTGACATTATTTGTAGGTTGAAAAATAGATAAAAACACGCAGTTCATGATAATAGAGTTGGGAAACCTCAGAAAGAAAAAAATCAAAGCCATGTAAAAACCTATAGAAAATTCGGAAAAAACCTGAGACACTTTAGCGGCTGACATATATGCCAAACTAATAAGAAAAATTAAGATGTGCATGTTCACGTAGGGAATGAAATGATAATATGTAGCTCAGAAAAATAACATGGCAGATGCAGGAAAACAGAAGCGATAAAAGGAAAATTGGTATATAAGAATGGTAAAATAAATAACAAAAATAGAAGTGAGACCAAAATATTGGGAAAAACATAATTGGAACATGTTCGTCAGATGAAAAATTCATCTGATACCGACATGGATGTGGCTGGAAAAAAAAATAATAAGGCACGCATGAGGACTATGAGAGTATATAACGAATGAAAGGGAGGAGATAAAATAATATACGAAAAGAAAGCAAAGAATAAAATCGGAGCGAGATATTTAAAAGGATAATAAAATATGAGTAGTTATTGCTAATAATAAGGAGATAATATCTTTTCAATATTATAAAAAAAGCACGATAAAAAATTTTAAATGGAATATAGAATGGTCGGATCAAATAAAATTGAAGTATAGCATCGGTTCACAATTTACAAATTCAAAGTGATTTTTATTTGATCTACATTCTTTCACTCTATTCTATTTACATAAAATTACAAAGATTTACAGGATTTGCACTACGTCCAAGGTTTTGAACAAATTTTGTAAAATCATTGTTACAAACAATAGTTTTACTTAAAAATCGCTATTTGTAACAACCAACAACCTATAAGAAAAATGATAAAATAAATAATAAATGGGGAAAAGAAATATATTTGAAAAAAAAAATCCAATTGAACTGATAAATAACAAGTATAGAGAGAGAAACCAAATGCAAAAAAAAAACAAAGTTTATAAAGAAAGGGAGAGGAGACAAAAGCAAGAGAGGACGAGGGGGGAAAGGAGGGAGAGGATTAAAGCAGCAGCAGAAGAAGAAGAAGAAGAAGAAGAGCGAGCCCACCACCTCCTCCTCCCGCTCGGGCATTAATTTATTAGCAAAAACATGAAGGAGATGATGATGATGATGAGGCTCCTCTCATGAGTCTTGAGGATCACGTCTCATTCATTCATTTGTTTGTGTGTTAGGGCAAAACCAATACAATACTCATCCCCCCTCCCCTCTAATTTCTCTCTCTTTACTTCAACCCCAATAATTAAATATCCCCCTCCTCCATTTCTTTTCATTGTTTTGTTTCTGCATTTGTAATAACCCAATTTATTCTCTCTTTTTTCTTGAGCATATATTTTCCAGCTGCACCCATTATAAAATTTGCAATTCTAAGCCCTGGAAACGAGCAAGACTAGGATGACGGACTTTAAGGCTCATTACGCCCTTTGCCAGAAGCAATATAACCACCACCTTTATAATCATGTGTGCCTTTCTTAGCACCTGCCCCTACCTGTGTGTTAGTTAATCTCTCTCTACAAAACTTGTTGCTTGCCTGGTTACTAATACTATGATGGGTGGTGGATGGAACAAATTGTTAACATCCAGCTCCCTCTTTCTCTTCCTTGCATCTCTTTTCTTCACATCTCACCACTGCCTTTCACTTAATCACCAAGGTACTTTACTTTTCTTTAAACCCTTTATTATTCAAATACATTCTTCTTCTCCGAGATGAATTATTTAATACCCTTTTGTAATGAAACCCTATTCCCAGCAGGTTTCCCTCTGTTGAAGTTTCCCGTGAGACTCAAGTCTGATCCAGATCACAACTTCCATGGTTGCCGAAATAGAAAACTCGGTCACAGGTATCACAATGTATATATTTTCTGTAGGTCCTATAGTTGATCTCAACATATATATTATGATCAAATGCAGTGATATGCTTGGTTGGTGAAGTTCATTGTTATGTTACGTCAGTTGATCAGGCACAGAATGTAGAATGGACTTATCCTATTCATTTTCTACTGAGCGGCTGTTGTAGAGAATGGATCACTGACCGAACCCTGCAACTGCATGACAAACTTGTTAACTTGCATGCTGACTCCTGCGATGCTTATAAGTCTCTGATGAAATGATTTATTGTGCAGTCTTTATCTCGCTATTACTATCTATCCCCTACATAAACATTGCTTATTTAACAAGTACTGTAATTGCCTTCTGAAATTATTTAGGCTGAATTTCAGAAGTGGCTCATTCAATGCTCAGGAAAACAAGTACTGTGATTCAAGTAAGTTAAACTAGGCCTTTTGAAATTGCCTAGCATGCTCTTATCAAAGGCAATTGATATCAGTACTTAACTTGCAGGTTCATTTCAGGCACATGCTGTGTATCCCATGCACAGCGAATCCACCAATGCGCGCCGTAAGTTATTAGCTGATGTGTCCAAGAACCTGGCTGCTGTGCCTGCAACAGCTAACCCTGATCACCTCAACCAATCTGCTGGCATTGGAACTACACGCAGTAGTGGGGCTCTTCCAGCAGTGGCCGGTGGAAAAAATGATCAACCAAATGGAGCTTCAGTCGTCCTGCAAACGCTAAATGATTCCACATCTCTTTCTGTTAACACTTCAATAGAATCCAGAAGCGAAACTTTTGCAAGCGTGTGGAAGTACATCATTGTTGCCACAGGAACTTGTGCTCTGCTGATCATCAGCATAGTTATCTTTTGCATGTGTAGAAACAGAAAAGGGAAGGCGGTGAGTCCATGGAAGACTGGACTGAGCGGACAGTTGCAGAAAGCTTTTGTCACAGGTGATCCTCATATTCCCTGCAACTGACTAAGCTGTATTCATAAAATGCTTCATGGGTTAGATGCAATCTTTTGGGTTGAAGATGTTAAAATCTCATGAGAGCCTAATTAGTCTTCCAACGTCGTGAGGCATTGCATTATGTTATCCAAAAATCAGTTTGAAAAAACCCATTCTGGAGTAAAAGATTACTGATGAAGCTTCTGATAAGAAGATTTTAAAATGTTCTCAGGTGTTCCGAAGCTGAATCGCGCTGAGCTTGAAACAGCTTGTGAGGACTTCAGCAATATCATTAGTAATCTTGATGGCTGCGCTGTATACAAGGGGACACTGTCAAATGGAGTGGAGATTGCTGTTGCTACCACTACAATTGCTTCAGCTGAAGATTGGTCTAAAACTTCAGAAAAGACTTACCGAAAAAAGGTAATGTGCAGTATTTGTCAATTGTGAAATGAGCAGCAAGTTGACATCTATCCTTGTGGCAATCAAATGTTTGTTCTCTTGAAATGCAGATCGATACGCTATCACGGGTGAACCACAAAAACTTTGTCAATCTTCTGGGCTATTGCGAGGAGGAAGAACCATTTTGCAGGATGATGGTTTTTGAGTATGCTCCAAATGGATCTCTTTATGAGCATCTGCACGGTTAGATCAAATCCCTTAAACATTAGTCTTTGCAGACTTTGTTATTGCAATTGGGGTCTGCTAAAATTCCATCTGGTAATTGTTCTGTCACACCAGTGAAAGATATGGAGCATCTTGATTGGAATGGGAGGACAAGAATTATTATGGGAACAGCCTATTGCCTTCAAACCATGCACGAGCTGAATCCTCCTGTATCGCTTGCTTGTTTGAGTTCATCCAATGTGCTTTTGACTGACGATTATGCTGCTAAGGTGCACATTGCTCAGTTCTTACACCATTTGTCATTAATGAATTACCTTCTTGATACATAGGCTGTTCTTTTGATATTCAGATAGTAGATGCCAGTTTCTGGAAAAGCTTCACAAAGAAATCGGGTCAAGATGACTCACTCCCTGATCTTGAGACGAACGTATTCAGTTTTGGAATACTGATGCTTGAAATTATCTCTGGGAAGCTTCCTCAGTCTGATGAATACGGTTCCATACTCAATTGGGTAAGGAGTGTAACTAAACCTCATATAATAAAAGAGACGAAAATTATGATTCTCTAATGGAAATCATATCTGCTGACAGGCCAATGAGCACTTGCTTGACAAACAAGGTATCAACAACCTGGTCGATCCGACGCTGAAGTCCTTCAAAGACAATGAGCTTGACCAGATATGCGATGTGATCGTAGACTGCATCCAACCCGAGCCAAAGAAGAGGCCAGTCATGAAAGACGTCATTTCGAAGTTGAGAGAAGTCATTGCCATCTCACCTGAAGCAGCTACTCCAAAACTGTCTCCCTTATGGTGGGCAGAACTCGAGATATTGTCGGTGGAGGCTGGTTAAGGACCATCATTGGTCGCCTTCTCACTCAAGTATCCCTCATGCTTCTGCACTGATCAGATATGCTCCCCTTTCTCTAAAATCCGTCAAAATATAAGTTCTATGAAAGAAAAGTTAAAAAAAAAAAAGCAATTGTGTATCCATCCTTATATGTATGTATGCATAAAATCCTGCTGTTCCATCAATTACCTGACATCTGTGTGGCATTGAGCTCTTACACCCATTGCAAATGTTTGTTATGTAAGGAACCAAGTTAGTTTGTTATCGTATAAAAGTTGATATATAACCAATTGGAGTACATCATTAATTGGCTATGTATTTGGAATGTCCCCCTCACTATACCCAATGAAAAATTATGTCTGTATGCAATGAGGGGATGAAAGAATTGTCTCGGTGCAGGAGCAGCGACGTGGTGTCTTCTTATTTTTCTTCGAATCCAAGGCGAATATGGATGATATTTTGGAGAAAGGGACCTTGACCTTTTGACATCCGGCCTTTAGTTTTGCAGTCATGGCAGGAAGCTATGAATCTCAGCCTCAATCCAGCAAAGTCTATTTCAGTATGGGCAAAATTACCAAACCTAAATCTGCATCTATGGAGGTACAGATTTCTCAGTAGAATCATTGCTGCATTAGGGAGGCCGATACGCACTGATGGTTACACTACAGGACTAGAGCGTCTACAATATGCCAGGGTATGCGTAGAGTTAAATGTTGAGTTTGAGCCATTGCATCAGATTAACATCCATGGCCCCAATGGAGTAATTCTTCAACAAAAAGTGGCGTATGAGTGGAAGCATCACCGCTGTGCTCATGTCAAGGTCTTTGGGCATAAAATAGAGCAATGTACCAAGGTTGTAAAGCAGCATTGGGTTCCCAAAGAGAAGCCTCTTACCCATATTTTCTCTGAAGGTATTGAGGGAAATATCAGCAAGTCCATTGATGCTGGTGATCAGAATGTTAGCACTTCAGATAGCACAAATGAAAGTCTTCACATGATTGTGGTTCAATGTGAAATTCAAACACTTGTCAAAACTCCAAGCATCTCTCAGAAATCTTCTCAAAGCACTATTCAGAGAATTGCTAACTCGCCAACGCCCCCTTGCAATTGTACCAGGCATTCAGACTCATACTTAGCAAGATGATAATAATGATGGATTTACACCTGTGGTAAACAAAAGAGCTAAAGAAAGGAAAAAAATCAACCCATCCCAACAATGCTAAAAGTCAGTCTCTAAGAGCCATGTTATTACACAGTGATGCTACCTTCACTAGTCACTCTCCATGATTAGTGTAGCATCATGGAACAAAAGGGGTTTAAATTCCTCCTATCAAACAAAAAAATGTTTTTCATTTTTTTCTTTCAAACAATAATCGGTTTTTTGGTCTTCTAGAGACAAAGTTTTCTGTTTCTTCTTTTGGCAGACTTGTTAAAGCTCATGGTAACTGGAGATTTGCTTCTAGTTTTAATTCTCACATTCATGGCAGGATCCTCCTTGGCTGGAATGCTACAATCATCATCTCAGTGCAGGTCATCAGTCAGTCCTCACAGTTTATTCATTCCTCCATCACTACCAACAACCAAGTTTTTTGTGCTACATTTGTCTACTAATGCATCCAATCCATGGATTGTCCTGGGTGATTTCAACTGCCTCTTGCACACTGCTAACAGAATTGGTAATGCATTAAGTATAAGAGATATTTTGGAACTGTCTTATCTTTGCCAAAATTGCTTCATCATGTATATTCCTTTTACTAGACATAAGATTACTTGGTCAAATAACAGGGGAGGCTCAGGCAGAGTTGTATCTAAAATAGGCAGAGTTTGTAGTTCTAGCTGGATTTCCTCATTTCCTAGCAGCCATGTCATCTTCTACCCAGCTAATATCTTCGATCACTCTCCAGCTGTCCTTAAAATTTCTTCCATACCAGTATCACATCCTAAAAGAAAATTTTAATTCTTAAATACATGAACTTTGAAGAATAGTTTTTTACAGGTGGTACAACATTCTTGGTCATAATCAGGTCCTTTCCTGGATCTTTTCCATGTGCATTTTAAATTGAAATGTTTGAGAAAATTACCTTATTCTCTGAGTTTGGTCCTACCTTAAAGAATTTGTTCCTAATAGTTCAACAATCAAGTGACAGGCTTACTGCCATCCAGAATGCTCTTCAACTAGACCCTATGGATACCGATCTCCAGCATCAGGAGAAAGTAGAGACTGTCAATCTTGTAAAGTTCATCAAATACGAAATCATTCATCTACATCAACAGACGAAGATTCATTGGGCAAAGCGTGGTAATTCTAAATCTTCATATTTTCATACTAGTATCAAACAAAGAAAATTCACTAACAAAAATCCATTGGCTTAAAGATGGAAATGGTGAATGGTTTTAGGATGTGGAAGTTGTTATAGCTACTACCATTGACGACTTCAAATGCATTATAGACACAGAACAGAATTACACCAATTTGGGCTGCTGCCTCATTTCAGGTTATACCATGTCTCATCATGATACTCATTTCTTGAGTATGAATTTTCAGATGATGATATCAAGGACAACTTCTTTGGTATGAGTAACACCTAAAGTTCAGGCATCGATGGATTCAAATGCCAAATTCTTTAATTTCTCCAGAAATATTATTACTTAAGATATTTATGTTGTTGTCAAATCTTTTTTTCAAACCGGAAAAATGCGGATAGATATAAACACTACTCTTCTTGCTCTAATTCACAAGTCAGATAACATCTCTTATGCATCGGATCTTTGCCTCCATTGCTCTTTGCAATACTGTTAATAAGGCTATAACTAGCTTAACTGCAACGAGAATGCATGGCTGTGTGGCTAAGCTAGTTGGATGTGAGCAAGGTGAAGTTATTCAAGGAAGAAGCATCATTCATAAAATCCTTCATGCACAAACACTTATTAATGGTTACTCCAGAAAGCATCTCTCCCCAAGGTGCTGCTTAAAGATTGATTCAAGGAAAGCATTTGACTCCATCAACTGGAAATTCTTATTTGCTCTACTAACTCATATGGATTCCCACTGACTGCTGTAAATTGGATCAGAAGTTGTGTGTCTAATCCTCACTTTTCTACTCTCTTCAATAGTTCACCACATGGTTACTTCAAAGGTTTGCAAGGTCTTCAACATGGTTGTCCTCTTTCTCCTCTATTATTCACTCTTGTTATGAAAGTCCTGTCTAAGATATCAAGGGGGTTGAAGAACAACTCTAACTTCAAGACGCATCCAAACTGTTCCAGGATCAATCTAAATCATATTATCTATGATGATGATCTAATTATCTTCTCCCATGTCAATCTCAGGTCTATCACTCATGTAAAACAAGCTATGGAAACATTCTCTGCTCAATCTGGCCTGCACATCAATAACAACAGTAAATCTAATATATTTTTTGGTGGCATTAGTCTTCATTGGTAGGTAACAAGGCTTCCTCAGTTGGTTTCAGCAGAGGATCTCTCCCTATAAAGTACCTTGGTATTTCTATGGATGTCGGATCCATTAGATCCTCTGTTTGTGTTGTTTTACTAAAATCTTTGGAAAAGAGAATCCAATCTTGGCAGAATAAATGTCTCTCCTAGGCAGACAAAGTTGTTTTGATTCGTTCTGTTCTCAATTACATGCACATGTTTTGGTTTTGAGTTTTTGGAATACCAGAGAATATCCTTCATGCCATTAATACGATCTATCAAAAATTCTTATGGCAGCGTCATGCCAAATCCCCTATCAACTAGCCTATAATCTGCCTTCATGCCTCTAAAGTTGAACTGGGCATCAGCTAATCAACTGATACTAATAAGTGCGTTATTTTTACTCAGACTTGGGATATCCTACAAAATACCAGATAATGAATTGCCTCTAAATGGTCTACCGCCCTGGCAACTTAGAAGCAAGATTATGTGGATCGGATTTGAAAACTGTCATTAATCGTGTGCACGTGTCATTTAAGTGTCGCGCGTATGGCTGTCACCTGCGGCTGATGACCATGTCATCATATTCCTTCCTTTTGCTATGTGACATGTGTCACTCCGCCCCGCACGCGGCACTGAACTACTATGCATGGCTCTTGCTCTCGGCTGATCACTGTTTTCTGTCCGATTATCTTCTTTTGTCCGAATTATGCTCCAAAATTGCCTCTTTTAGCATATTTTTGTATTAATATTTGAAATCAACCTGAAATACAAGAACTAGCTAAAATCATTAAATAACACTCAAGAAAATTTTGGAATTAGGTAAGTTAAGATATAAATGAGACTGAATAATTTAGTGTCATTAAAGCTTCTTCAAGGGTTATATAATGAGCCTCAATATTCTTTGTGTGTGTGTCGTGTGATCTTCAACCGAGGTGTAATTTAGAAGAGCGGTGGAGACAACAAAGGAGCTCATCTAGAGTGTTCAGAGTTAGTTCGAAAGGATTTTCTGTACTAAACTAATTATGCATATCTTTTTGGATCTTAGTGACTAAATCTCTTGTGTAGTTCAGGTGTTGTTACTTGTGAATTATTATTGTGAGATATTTGATCTTAATAAATTATTATGATTTGTGCTTCACATTAATGATTCTTTTGTTGTCTGACAACTTCAATGAATGAATGCTATGTTGCATGATTTCTTACTGTTTATCTAGTTGTGAAGGATTGGGTCAATACCAACTAGTCGAGTAACAAATAAATTAATATTTGTCCTTGTTTATAGATAAACATAATCTAGGTTTGTGTGAACAAAATAATCTAGATTGAACTTCCTACACAGCAGCTTAAGCATATATGTCTTTGCTAGGTTGACAACCTAATTAATGCATATTACAATATACGATTCATATCATTAGCTAAAGGATATGATGAATGTTGAGTAGGAGCAATTGTTTACACTCAGTTGCATTATCATGATTGATAGGTGACTTCACCTGAGCTACATATTTTATTTACTAATTTTTTTATCTAGTGGGCAGGTTGAATGGTTAACACCATTAATTCAAACATTACGAACCCCCTAAAGTTTTGAGTCTTTTTATTTTTAACTAAGTTTATTACTAAGTTGTAGGAATTATCCATGTGGATCGATCCTGTACTTACTACTAGCTAGTTGAGCCAAATATTTATAAATTTATTTATAGATAACCTAATGATAATCTTATCAGTATTCCGCCATCATTTAGAATGGGTTCATCACCTGGTTTGTAACCAAATACCCGTGATATATCTGGTTCTAGTACGTGATTAGTGGTACTCCCGCTGCCATCTCCTTTTCGACAAACAACTTCATTACTTTGATACCGATATGGCCTAGACATGTGTGCTATAGTCATGCCAATTTTCAAGACTCGTACATAGACAAATAGGGCTCACCAATTGTAGCTGAAAGTGATAAAGCCGATTTGATTCGCGTCTCAGTTTCTTGATTAGATGAAGAGAGTCTTTTTGAAACACCTCCATCTCATCATCGTCCATGATCACCTTATGGTCGGTCTCGGTGAGTTGGCCGAGTTCCACAATGTTGTTGCAGAGTCTCGAGATGTAGTACACCTCTTAAAGTAGTCATAGATCTTCATTCTTACAGGCGAAGAGAATTGAGCCCTTCCCCCTGAGTATTCATTATGTGCCCGTTGCCAAATTTGACATCGTCGGTGGCACCTTCATCACTTTAATGAAACTTCACCTTATCGCTAGTCATATGATTAATGGTTTCATTGTCAAAGTACCACATCATCATTGATGTTGTGGCGCGCTCCACAAGGTGCAGCTCCAGACATACCTTTCCTTCATTGAGCAAGACAACATCTTGTTGTTCTTTCTGCACCAGTGCTGCTTCCTCTAACACGATGAAAATTAAAATTAGCTCGATGTCAACAGTATGCGTGAGATGTGCCTCCTCCGTCTTCCTCACCGCATCAGTAACATCAGATTGACTCTTTTTATGGCCTCTGCCTTCAAAGCCATCCAAACCGTCCTTGCTCGGTGTGGTGCCACGTCTACCTCGTCCTTGAACTCTTCCGTGACCACGGCCACCTTGGCCCTGATCTTTTTTCTCTAGTGACTTACCTTTACCTAAGAAGTTTCCAGCAACCATCTTCTGACGTGCATCTCACTTGGCCCGAGTGAGGAGGAGCTGACCATCGTCATTGGTGCCACCAGACATTCTGTGCGCGTGCTAATCCTTTGCTTATTGTGTAGTGACAGTACCAATTTCCATTAATCGTTGTTTCTAAATACGATTGTGGGTTGACATCTATTCTAATTTGTCGATACAAGAAGCAAATTGTTGTGTGGAGGAATCAGTATCACGACATAAGCCAAGAGGCAGATTTTGTGCCACTCCACCAGATCATATGAAACAGGCATACATCCTGGTTCCCAAGACTCTTTCATAAAATTCCAACAATTTTTTCTCCCCCTCCTCGAAAGCCCACAGAAACGGAGTTGATGCTCCCACATTCATGGCATGAGTAGTTAAACACTTATTAATTTAATTTTACTTTCATTTTAACTTCTCTTCTAATTTTTTTCTTCTAATTTTCTCTAAATCAAACCTGAAATTTCTTTAAATATTCCCCCACACATTTTACTCCTAATTTTTCATTCCAAATTGAACTAAATATTTCATTAAATATGACCAGTTGTTAAAAATGTGTTACAAATTTGGAGCCTCACATACGATGATCATACAGTAGTTGTTCACTCAGCAAAAACGATTACGATGACTGCAAATGCGATGGTTTCACTGACGGAGATGACGTCATCCATCACCGAACTCCACCAAATCCACGCCCACATGCTCAAGACCTCCCTCATCCATCACAATTTTGCCGCAAGCCGTCTCATTGCCGCCATTGTCGCCCACCATCAAAGCCTCCCTTACGCACACTCCATTCTCACTCGCGCCCCAACCCCCAATTCCTACATGTACAACAGTGTGATTCGAGGGTACGCCAATGGCCCAACGCCGCAGACCTCGTTTGCCATTTTGTGTCAGATGCTGCTGAGCTCTTCTGCTGTTCCGGATAAGTATTCTTACACCTTCGCTCTCAAGGGTTGTGCCAGTTTTGAGGGTTTGGAGGAAGGACAGCAACTTCATGGGCATGTGCTGAAGATTGGGATTGGGTGTGATGTGTATATTCAGAATACACTGATTCATTTGTATGCGCGGTGTGGGTGGTTTGAAGCGGCACGCCACCTGCTCGATGAGATGCCGCACAGAGATGTCATTTCTTGGAATGCTATGCTGAGTGCTTATGTTGAGTTGGGTATGATGGATGAAGCGCGAAGCCTGTTTGACGAAATGGGTGATCGAGATTCAGAGTCGTGGAATTTCATGATCTCCGGGTATGTGCGCGATGGTTTGATAGAGGAGGCGAGGGCGATTTTCGATGACATGCCGATGAAAAATGTCGTTTCTTGGAACTCGATGATCACTGGCTATGCCCACGCTAATCTATTCAATGAGGTGCTGTTTCTATTCGAAGATATGCAAAATGCAGGAATGAAGGCGGATGATTTTACAGTTGTGAATGTGTTGTCTGCCTGTGCTCGGACTGGAGCATTGAGCCAAGGCGAATGGGTTCATGCCCATATCAAGAAAAATGGGATGAAGGTGGCAGGTTTTGTGGGCACTGCATTGGTTGACATGTACTCGAAATGTGGAAAAATTGAGAAAGCTCTGGAAGCATTTGAAGGCACCGCGAAGAAAGACATTAGCACATGGAATTCTATCATTTCGGGTCTAAGCCTTCACGGGCTTGGAGAACACGCGCTGCACATCTTTTCCAGAATGCTGGCTGATGGAGTTCAACCCAATGAGGTTACTTTCATAAGTCTCCTATCTGCTTGCAGTCGCTCAGGTCTTTTAGATAAAGCCCGTGAAATTTTTGACTGCATGGTTAGGGATCACAGGATCAAACCATCTGTAGAGCATTATGGATGCATGATAGATTTGCTGGGTAGGTTCGGAAAGCTGAAGGAGGCTGAGGAACTAACGAGAACCATGCCATACGAAGCTCCAGTTGTATATGAGTCATTGCTGGCTGCTTGCAGGAATCACGGTGACACTAAATTGGCTGAGATTATTGCAAGCAAACTCTTGTACATGAACCCGAAGAGTAGCGCAGGGTACGTACAACTATCAAATGTGTATGCTTCGCTTGGGAGATGGGAAGATGTGAGCCACATTAGGAGTAAGATGAGAGCACAACGAGCAGAGAAGGAGCCTGGTTGTAGCGTGATTGAAATTGAAGGGCATGTTCATGAGTTCCTGGCTGGGGAAGGAATGCTTTCACAGTAGATAATGCCCAGTCGAAGCTAAATTGATACGCACACTAGCTACTGCAGCTCTGATTGGCGTCGTCTCACTTGTGCGACCAACTTTTGGTGAGTGATAAGCGCCTTGTCGCAGCTGCGAAATTAAATTTCACTTACAATATAAATAAATAACAGCAAGTCTCAAAGGAATTAGGCTTAAATAACTAAGTTGCAATAAGAAGCAAGGAAACATTTTTTTTGTATTTCTTCGTTTATTCTCTAGAACTTAAATGGCAGGATGCTGTAACTAGATCCATCATCCATGAGCCGCTTTCCGTAGACTAATGTTTTCTAAATAGTTACTAATGGTTCCCACATCGAAACTCCGTCATACATATCACCCTTAGTGCACATTTAGTACAGCGTATTATTTATACGTGTATTATTAATACCCGATGAGGTATAATTTATATGGGTTTTCAAAGATAAATTTTCTATCCATGCATTACTAATACGAATCAGAAGGTCGAGAGATGGACAAACCATGGAGTTCCTATGTGAAACCCACAACAATATCGAATCCTTTACCCGACCTTGTACTCCCTCTTTGTGATTGGGACGATAAACGGACTGATGTATACTTGGACAAAAGTGTCAAGTTGATAAACATCTGCATGGCATTATAACTCTGAAACCTCGCACCTTAACCGAGGTCATATGTGTTACCACAACACACAGTAAGAATGAAGGACTCGGTATTTGCCTGCAAAATCTCTACAGCTTTTCTGTTTTTCTTCTACTTTTATTCTAAAGAAAACATAACCAACTCAGATGTGGTTCCTACAAGGAGGGCCATCAACACATTCATGAACGTGGGTTCATGTTCCACTACTAACAGCTAACCTAATTAAAAAAAAAACTAACTAGATTAACTGACAAACTCCCCCTAATCTAGTTTCTTTATAATCTCAACAACATCAATCTTCTCCCGCATAGATGGAAACTTAACACGTGAAAGAGGCTTTGTTAAAATATCTGCTAGCTGCTCATCAGTATGGATTTTCTGAATGATAACTTTGCCACCCTCCACACACTCTCTGATGAAATGAAACCGCATCTCAATATGCTTACTTTGGTCATGAAAAACCAGATTCCTGCAGAGTTGAATTGCAGAATTGTTGTCCACGTGAATGGTGATGGTGCCGGGGTCCTGTTCATACAAACTTTGAAGGAGTTGGCCTAACCATATACCCTGACATGCCGCGGAAGAAGCTGCCACATACTCGGCCTCACACGATGAGAGTGCGACCACTCGCTGCTTCTGTGAGAGCCATAATATTGGGCTCTGTCCGAGAAAGAATATCACACCTGTGGTGCTCTTTCGATCATCGATATCTGCGGCCATATCCGCATCACTAAAACCAGTAAGCTTAGGTTTTCCTTTACCACGGACATAGCGACATCCAAGATGAATTGTTCCTGCTATGTATCGGAGGAGATGCTCGACAGCGGCAAGGTGTTCGGTTGTTGGTGCTTCCATAAAACGACTGAGATATCCAACGACAAAACATATGTCTAGCCGAGTATGGACTAGATACATGAGACTCCCCACAATACTTCTGTAAAATGTAGCATCGACAGGAGGATTTGAGCTCACCTTGCTTAACTTTAGTCGGGGCTCCATGGGAATTTTTACTGAATTACATCCACTCATGCCAGCTTTCTCCAACACTTTAGTTGCATAAGCTCCCTGACACATGGTGATCCCTTCTGCCCCTTGCTTTACCTCAATGCCAAGATAGTAACATAAGCTTCCGAGGTCACTCATTTTGAACGTGGATTGCATCTCCTTCTTGAAACGTAGTACTTCACTCATATTTGCGCCTGTGAGAATTAAATCATCGACATACACTCCTAAGAGTACCCGTGCTTCTCCTTTGCCTTGTGTGTACACAGCATGTTCCGACATGCTCCTGGCAAAATCGAGAGAGAAGTGTAGTGTAAAGTTTGGCATTCCACGCCCGAGGTGCTTGACGCAATCCATACAACGCCTTTCGTAGGCGGAGCACTTGATGTTCATGTCCGGCGAGCACAAAACCAGGTGGTTAAACTACGTATACTTCCTCTGTCAAATCACCATTTAGAAAAGCCGATTTCACATCTAGGTGGTGAACTATCCAACCTTCATGTGCTGCCAAAGCAACCAACGCCCGTACAGAATCTAACCGTGCTACAGGAGCAAAGACCTCATCGAAATCCACCCCGACGCGTTGGACATAGCCTTTTGCCACGAGACAAGCCTTGTGTTTTACCACTGCTCCCTGAGCATCCTTCTTTAGTTTGAAGACCCATTTAAGTCCGATTAGACGATGTCCAGCTGGGAGGTCAACTAAGATCCATGTACCATTCTGCTCGATGGAGTCCAACTCTTCGAGCATCGCCGTGCGCCACACCTGCTCTTGTTCAGCCTCTGTGAACGTGCTTGGTTCCTCATCCGCCGTGAGATGGAGCTCATCCGGGTCTACTACTCCCGATGCGGCTATGTCAATGCAGTTCTGCACCATGCGGTAACGTCGTGGGGCGCCTTCACCATTGAGATCAATGTCATATGGGATGTTCGATGGCGGTGACGCGAACTCGATGTGTGATGGACTCGTTGGAAACATAGATTCTCCCATGTCTGGTGGTGTTGGTGAGGTGTACAGGAATGGAGCTGGTGCTGATGATGTGTGTACCATTGTTGTTGGTGCGGTGACTTCCTGGGCACTCGGCACCATGGTTATTGAGTATTCAACAACAAAGGTTCCTGCATCATTGTCGTTAACCTCCCATTTCCAACCTTTTGCTTCATCAAACACTACATCTCGTGAGATATAAAGATGCTTGTTAACAGGATTATAGACACGATACCCTTTTGTGTTAGCCTCATACCCGATGAACACCATGGGAATGCTCCTGTCATCCAGCTTCCCTGCATGTGGCTTAGTTAATTTCACATGAGCTAGGCAGCCAAAGGTCCTCATAAGTGCACGACCGGTTTTTCACCAAACCATCTCTCATAAGGCGTCACTCCATCGAGACTTCGTGTGGGGGCACGATTGAGGATGAACACAGCTGTGTTTACTGCCTCCCCCCAAAAAATGTTTGGCACTTTCTTTGCTTTCAAGAGACATCTTGCCATCGCCATTACGGTCTGATTTCGACGTTCCACAACTCCATTTTGATGAGGACAATACGGCACCGTAAGCAGTCGAAGCACACCTTGCTTGGCACAATATTCTCCAAACGCGATGGATGTGAATTCCCCAGCACGATCAGTGCGGAGATCTCGAAGCTTGCGTCCAGTTTCCTCTTCAACTTTGGCCTGAAACTTCATGATCGCGCTAGGCGTCTCGTCCTTGCTGTGGAGGAAGTCCACCCACATGAACCGGCTTGCATCATTAATGAGTAGGAGAACATAATGCTTCCCTCCATTGGTTGCTGGAGAGATGGGGCCGCAGAGATCGCCATGGACGAGGTCAAGGATTTCTCGTGCGCGGAACTTGGCTTCTTGTGGAAATGGGGCTCGACGCTGCTTACCAACAAGACACGTCTCACATAGCTGATCCACTTGATCAATATGTGGGATGCCACGGACCATGCCAGTGTGAGCCATCTTGCGCAAAGTATCAAAACTAAGATGGCCGAACCGGGCATGCCAGCGCCAAGCATCCGAGTAAACCTGAGCAAGCATACATACAGGATGTGCAATGGTAAGGTTTATCTTGTAAAGCAGGTTTTCTGATCTTTTTACCTTTGCAAGTAGCTGACGTTGGCGATCACGAACACGTAGGACTCCATGTTCGATTAGCACTTGGCAGCCCACCTCGTCGAGCTGACCAAGACTTATTATGCTACTCTTCAATCGGGGAATGAAATAGACATTCGTTAGTGCCCGGTGTCGTTTTTCAGTTTCCGCGAACACAATTGTGCCCCGACCAAGAATGTCAACTATTGATCCATCTCCAAACTTCACAGATCATGAGATGCCGCGGTCAAGTTTGGAGAACACGGCGCTGTTTCCCGTCATATGATTTGAAGCACCAGTATCCAAGTACCAGGTGCACTCCTTACGTTCTCCATCTTCATCCCCAAGTTTGACAGTTGCTTTTTCCTCATTGAGGTACACACACACCTGTGTGTAATGGCTTGACAAGTTTTTCCTGAGAACGTTCTGGCTCATGTTTAAGCGACATCACTTCGGCCATGAGTAGAGATGGTTCATCTTTGACGGTAGCTTCTTGAACCAAGTGAGCCTCCTCTCGCTTCTTCTTGCGACAATCATGAGCCCAATGGCCTTTCTTGCCGCAATATGAGCACTTGTCATTCTTTTTGGCATCGCCTACGCCTCCACTTTTGGACTGGATTTCTTTGGTGTTGTGCGAGGATCCTTTACCACGGCCACCAAACTGCTTGTCATGCCGCGAAGAATTACCATTTACGCCAACAGATTGTGATCTCTCTTGCTCACGTTTCCGCATACGTGCCATCCATTCCTCCTTAGTGAGAAGGAGTCTGCCACCTGAGCCACTGGAAGGAGACCGCTCATAGCGTTGTTCTGCCGATCGAAGACGGTCTGACACTTCCTCAATCGACAAAGCGCTTACATCAAGCAACGTCTCAATAGAGATCGCCACTTGGGTCAAACGGTCTGGCACCACCTGCAACATCTTCTTGACCACCTCTGTGTCGTTGATATTGCCTCCCAGGACTCGTAAGTTGTTTGAGAGGCCTGTAATGCGCATTGTGAAGTCATCGATAGATTTACCGTCTCGAAATCCTATGTCGTTGAACTGTCGCCGAAGCTACTGTGCGTTGGCCTCACGAACACGTTCCACACCCATCCGTTGGGTTTTGATGAACTCCCATGCCTCCCGAGCGGTATTCTTGACAGCTAAGGCCACCAACATCTCCGGTGGTACTGCCCGAAAGATAGCCGATAGCGCGAGACGGTCTTCGCGGAAGTCGGCGTTGCCAGGGTCGATGGACTCCCAGAGACCTTGTGCTTGCAGGTTCACACGCATCACCAGAGCCCAATCCGTATAATTTGTGCGTGTTAAGATAGGGTATACGACTGCCCCGGTTGATTCCTTCATGAGCGTTCTACAACGACTTCACGTCTGGTGCGCGGGCGTCGTGATGGAGGTGATGGCGAGACGCCACGGCCTCTCCGCGTTGGTGTCCTAGAAAGTCCGGTTAGGGGAACCGACATCGCCGTACCCAAAAACGTTAACTCCTCTGATACCACTTGTTATCACAACACACAGTAGGAATGAAGGACTCGATATTTGCCTGCAAAATCTCTGTAGCTTTTCTGTTTTTCTTCTCCTTTTATTCTAAAGAAAACATAACCAACTCAGACGTGGTTCCTACAAGAAGGGCCATCAACACCCATGATTCATGAACGTGGGTTCATGTTCCACTACTGACAGCTAACCTAATTAAAAAAAAACTAACTAGATTAACTGACAATATGATCATAAATTTGAATTCTGGGTCCTCCACACAAATTTATGCAAGCCTGTTTGTCCATTGATGGACAGAAGATGTGTCAGAATACTATGAACCCCAAGCTTGACAACTGGAGCATCGTATTGAGATCACTCATTGAGTCCCTCAATCAACCAAAGGTCAAGAACTCCTCCAAGGGAAATGCTTTGATGCGTACCAAGTCTGGTGTGAAGGCAGAAGGTGGGAGAGTATTCGGTTAAAACCGAACCGAATAATCAATTCGGTTAACCAACCGAATTAACCGAATTTGAAAAATGCCGACCGATACAGAATTATATGATTAACCAATAATTCGGTTAAATATTCAATTAACCGAATAACAGGGCCACCAAACCTCCGACCAACGGACCTCCGATTTCGAGAGGCCTCCAGCCTATACAAGTTACTTACAAAGCCTCCAGCCAAAGGCCTCATTCATGGAAGAAATCGGACACTAAGGCCCTTGCTTGAGGCAACACGTGAGTGTACCAACAAGCTTAAGGTATTTCTACCTTATACATATGAATTATAGAGTACAGGTAGCCTAAATATATAAGTTTGGATACTATGAAGAAAACTGAAGTTAAGCGATATGAGACTAGAAGAAAACTCAGGCTGCCACATATGCGGATGGCAGCCCTGCTGGTTGGACATTCAATACCTGCTATGGTAGGCTCTGTGTAATTGTAGTTACTTTTGCAATGTTTTAGTCAAGGTTTCCAAGGTGCAGGAGGAGGTGGGAGCGTCGGGAACATGGGAGGAACAGCTAAGAATATGGTGTTTTTGTCTATCCCGAATGACTTGTCTCCTGATAATGCCACAAGGGCAGCAACTAAACCTGCATTACCTGCTATGGTAGGCTCTGTGTAATTGTAGTTACTTCTGACGTCACGAAAACCATCATGCTTATCAGGACCAACAACCATGGCACCAACTAAAACTGCCGCACCATCAAATATACATGGGTAGCTTAGAGGCTGGAGCTGCATACAAATGAATGAGATCAAGTAACTCAGATGGCTAATTGTGTGACCTGTTCTACCATTGAAGAAGCCTCCGTCAGGTAAGCCATCCTTATTGCGGAAAAAGCATTCATTTGCTTGGTGTAAGTGGCTCCAATTATGAGAATTAGCGGTACAACAAATATAGCAAGCATTAACACTTCCCAACAGCAAATGAAGGCAATTAAGAGCCCGCAGAAGAAAGTTGCTAAGCACGATGAGAAGTGGCCAAGCTGTTTGAGGCAGACTTCTCAGGCTTACAACCTTGGCCAGATTTTGATAAATTGGCCAGAGAATGGTTCTCCAAACCAAATGATAAGTCACAAATTGGGGCCATCCAAATCTTGTGTTTCGGCATAGGCGTTTGGGAAATTTGGAAAGGCCGATGCGCGGCCATGTTTGGTGACAATGAGGCTGGAGGGGTTGCTTTAGATCATATTCTCCGGATGAGGGCCAGAGAAACTTTGTTCGCACGTTTAGAGGGTTTTGTCCCTCACATTCCAGCTGCCGCAGTTGATATAACCATCATGGACAAGTCTGGTTTTCAGATCATTACTCATAGACAAAGGCGAACGCAGCCTGCATCCTGGGTGCATTCGAAAGATGGAGTTACAGTCAACATAGCTAGCGTAGGTTTGGCAGGAGCTGCGGTGTTTAGGGATACAGGAGGGGATGTCATCTCTGCCTTCCGTCTCAATTTTCTCAACCGAACAGAGCTGGGAGGCATTTCCGGAATCCTTCGTCAAGTTCGTCAGACAGTAGATCAAAGGAACTTAGCTATTACAGAAATTCAGTGGGGCAAAAGAATCGGTTCTGACACCGATAGACACTGGAGCGCCTAGTCCTATCGAAGAAATGGAGGTGCGGGATCCTTCAAAATTATTC
>NQLW01000047.1:1308536-1319650 GCA_002312845.1 Kalanchoe fedtschenkoi
TAAAACATATTTTTTTAAGTTGTTCTTAGAACACAGTTGTCGGGTGGAATAACGCTTAGTTGTGGTATTACCTAGAATGCCAGCAGGCAACGTAGCGATGGCCATGTACCACACAAAGGGAACCACCTGAAAAAACACAGCATGCAGAATGATATATCACTTTGTTCTGGTTCTGGACAGCTGTGAGTGTAATAAAAACCAATAGGTTTGGTTCGATTCAGAGTATTGGTTCAGTTAGGATAGAAATATCGATGACTAAAGATTTGGTTTGATAATCGAAATATTTTTTTACATTTTAGATCATATATAAATTTAATTGAATATATATTATAAATTAGTACCTCAATAGTAAATAATTAAGTAAATAAAGTTCATGAAAATAAATCGAACCGAATCAAACCATATGATTTAATTCGGTTTGATGTTTTAAAATTAATGGTTTGATTTCAATATTTCAAACCGATTACAAGTTAATTTAAATTTGAATTTTCATAAAAAACCGAACCGAATCAAATCCTTACTACCGGAGTGTCACAGCAGTGTCAGTGAGCGCATGCATTAGCATTAGCTCACCTTATATAATGCATCAACCATGAGGTTGACGTCGCCAATGTTGCTACCAAATGCGTTGAGTGCTTTTCCCAGCAACAGGTATCCGACAGGCTGAGCCATCCCATGAACCACAGAGCCTAAAGTCCCTAAGGCTATCAGAATCCAGTCTACTGCGTCTGCATAGCTCAAGAGTTTAGTAAATTGCACGCTCGTGGGGACACTGAGCTTTTCTCCTCCTCCTCCTCCTCCTTCAGTCTCTTCCTTTAGCTTCCCATCTCCGCCTTGTGCCTCCTCCACACCCATTACCTCTGCGCATGCAAAATTACAAAAAAATCGTTATTCGTGTTGCAGGAAGCAGGATCCTGCGCGCATTGATGGCTCGTTTAAATATAATTAGGTTAAGATTTCTATGCAGCAGGAGGGTATATCACCAGGATATTCTCAGGCTTATATTACATTAATATCCCCATTGGCTGCATCTCATTGTAGCCATTGAGCAGATTGGTCTGCTGACTCTCCATGAAGAGACAAATAGACCCAAAAAATAACTTTCATTCAACCACTATGATCAGGGTGATATGTCTTAAACTAATCGAAAGTTGACGAGGGTAACGATAGGGAAGCAATCTTGAATATAATGGCCAGATTTTATATTTAGAGATGTGAGCTATTTGTGTTTTAAACTGCCATTAACGTTACTTGAATTAGACACAAAATTGTTTGAAAAATGTTCTGGATTTGATGGCATATCCATGACTTTTGAACTTGTGAGTATCTTTTATCCGGCATTTTTTTTACTTGATGGTCTTATATATACTCATATTCTGAAATCATGATATTTATCTTAAGAAGAAAAGGGGAGGACGAATTGCTTATGGGTGCACTTGTTTCAAAACGACATCATTTAAAACACAACTAATAAAACGGTTAATTGATAAACTTTCAAAATAAAAAGAATTTGTAAAAATAAAAATAAGACATTTTTTGCGTCATTTTCTCTTACCTAATGCACCAAGGAAGACATTTGAAGAAACAATCCAAACAAACTTACAGAAAGCACCACTTTGAAGTTCTAAAGTACAACATTATCATTTTTCAAGTAGGTAATTTATTATCGTATGCATCGTTTGTGGTTATTTTGCAATCCAACGTTCTTATACTTATTGTAAACAAAATTAAAGGACAAATCGTCATATATGACAAAAAAAAGGATATATAAGTTGGCGCATACCAGTCTCATAGAGACGCAAGAGCCGTTAAGGTTTATTGTACATGATTAATATCTAATTAGTCGGTGTGTCTTTGTACATGATGCCTCGATATCTGATAAAAATGTTATATATTTGATGAAACATAATTTTATATTTTGTAAAAAATAAGTGGTCATATTTTTTTGATTACATATAGATTATATATGATTAAATGCAAAATGCATGAGTTGATCATCTGATGAACATAATTTTACATATGATTAATATGACTATGCATATGATAAACATATATGTCGATTTGATGGATAAACTTATGGAAACAGTAGTGAAATCTGATTAACATACTAAATATATATATATTTCAAACATGTTACATTCTAGCGAATATATATATATATATATATATATATATATATATATATATATATATATCTGATTAAAACATAGCTTTATAGTTTAAAGAAAAAATGTGGTTATATTTTTTCTAATTATACATATTATATTTGATTAACACAAAATGCAAAGTTGATCATCCGATGAACATGAGTAATAATTTGATGAATATACTTTTGGAATTCATGAGCATTTCTATACAATTAATAAACATAGTTTTACATTTGATACAATTGTTTATTTTATCAAAATAATTGACATAATTTTGTATACGATGAATTTAGTTGTGCATGCATGAACATGCATGCGTCTACATTTGATGATTACTATATATTTGATGAACTAGATAGCATTCTGGTGAAAATTGACATGTTGTATTTTCATAACTCACAAATGAGAGTTTAAGACAGATTAAAAATAATTTATAATTGGTAAGATCGGATCGAATACAAAGAGCTTGAGACTTATCTATGAGATATAATTCTAGTTACTACCTATTTAATTTTCGACCGGAAAGATTTGGTTATAAAAATAAACTAGTCCTAAGGATTTACTTCTCTTAACTATCATGCATACGCTACTCAATCTCTTAAGCCTAATTCATATTCTTACCAAAAGAATTTGTTAATTAAGTTAACATATATACTTAATATGAATCTAAGTAAACACTTATGTCACTTCATGTTAGCATCCTAGTTGCAGTCATGAATGGACGTCTAAGAATGATGAATTTTTGCTTGAGGGATCAATCTTCCTCCAAATTTTGTACATAAAAATCTGCAGGAAAGATCAATCTCTCGATCCCCACTAACACATCTTCAATAATTCCTAATGAGCAAGCATCAAAATGATTAGCAAATGAGATGATAATGTTAGTACGTTTTAAGAGTCCTCGGTTGAGAAATTCTTATATACTTGAGACATGACATTAATTGCAACTCCCAAGTCTAAGATGCATATATTGAAAGACATTCTATCTATAATGCATCACATGGTAAACATACTTGGATCTTTGTATTTGGGTGATAACATATTAGATCCTTCAAGAACTTAGCATATTTCGGGATTTGTTGTAGTGCTTCGATAAGTGGAGTGTTGATTTTATTTTATTTTTAAAAAATCCCAAATGTTCTCTTCTTGGATTATCTTCTTAGGAGCTTTTACCTGAGATGAAAATGAGAGAATATGTTTAGAGTTAATATCAATTAAAGCTGAATTAGAATGAACTTGTTTTTCCGTTATTTGAATTGTCTAAGGCAATATGCTGCACGCCAGAGAAGAGATCACACGCGTGGGAGCCTTCACTTCTGTCTGTGGGATATGTATTTCTGATGAAATTGGACTTGCCGCACGCTCGGGACTGCTGGGCTATGCTCGGCCTCTGTCTGAAAATGATAGATTCGTCGTTTTCTGACTGTTCGACTTTCTGGATCTAATTCCCACTTTTAAGAGCCAATGCACTGATGTTGGGGTGTGGATTCTTCTCATTTTGTGAGGAAAGTCGGCTTGTCATTTTCCTGCTTTCTTTTATGTCTTTGGCTAAGTGCGTTAGCTGCTGTTCAATATTCGCAATCGTCAAGAAGAGCTTTTTGTCTGTTTCCTTTATCTATTCTTCTTTCTGAATCGCGAATTGTTTTCTTGATAGTTCAGAGCTTCCTTCTAGTATTGAGGTGAAAATTATCTAAGCTTTGGTGGCTGCAAGTAGCTTTTGATGATGTAGAACATGTTGTGAGGCAATAGTTAGGATTTATATCAGTATTCGATAAGGTGGCGGTTTAAATGACAATTAATTGATTATTAGATGGAGTTAAAACACTTTGCATAATCAATTAATCGATTTTCTATTTTTAGAATATCTTTATTTTTTAAATACATGCTTTATATAATTAATTATTAAAGATATATGTAATTACTATTAATTGTCCAATTCTCCACCTAAGTCCTAACATTGCCCAACATTATTTTGAACCCGGTGCGTCATATGAGACTTTTGGGGCGTCGGCCCATAATGTTAGAGATTTAGGCCCAACACTATTTTTCTCATTTGGTGGGCATGAGGGTATTATTGGGATTAAGATCAGAACTGGAAGTGAATGGCGGCGGCAGCGGCGGCCTTGCGACGGTTGTCGGCGTCATGCTGCTCCGCCCTGACACCCCCTCCTCTCTTTCTAAGGCCACCAACATACCCTTCCACCGTCTCCCACATCAGAAAATGGAAACAATGGGCCAAAACTCTAACGCCTTCTGTTGGTTCATCCTTTGCTGCTTTGGACAACGGCCCTGATGCCACTCTCTTGTGCAGGGAGCTCAATTGGTTGTTGGACGATGTTGTCGTTCACCAACAAGACGACACGTCTCTCCTCCCCATCCTCGACCACCCCCGCCAGGACGACAGTCAACCAGTCTACTTGAGGGCATCCCTCGACGACCTTTGTCTTATGTGGAACCAAAGAATTCACCAGAGAAGGCCTTTTCAGTATATAGTCGGCTGCCAGCACTGGAGGGACTTGGTCTTGTGTGTTCAAGAAGGGGTCTTGATTCCCAGACCAGAAACTGAGCTCATTGTTGATTTGGTTAGTGATGTCATTCGAGAGCATAGTGACTTGAAGGATGGCGTTTGGGCTGATTTGGGTACTGGAAGCGGCGCACTCGCCATAGGAATCGGCAGGATTCTCGCTAATGGTGGGAAGGTTGTAGCCACTGATTTAAGTCCTGCAGCCGCTGCAGTAGCCTCCTACAATGTACAAAGATATAATTTACAGGTTGGTTTCCTACTCTCATTTTTTTCAACTCAATGCTCTAAAAGTAGAAGAGATTCAGCAAAATGTGCTACATTGTTCCCAGGATAAGATTGAGATAAGGCAAGGGTCGTGGTTTGAACCTTTGAAGGACTGTCAACAAAAGTTAGCAGGTCTTGTTAGTAATCCACCCTACATTCCAAGCCACCACATTGCAGGACTGCAAGCGGAAGTCGGAATGCATGAGCCAAGACTCGCTTTGGATGGTGGTTCTGAGGGGATGGACTATCTTCTCCACCTGTGCAATGAAGCTGCTTCCATGCTGAAACCAGGCGGCTTTTTTGCTTTTGAGGTAACCGTTTTAAAAAAAAAAATCTATTAAGCCTAATCTATATTCCAGCAGCTTTTTGTCCTGATTTGTTTTTTTATTATTATAAAGAATTCAACCGGAGGCCGAGTTATCTTCATGTAAATTATCATGAAATCTATTAACCTTGAGTTTGGATTCAGAGCTCACTTGCCATACACATGAAGGTGAAGTCTATTATAGGGGTGGTCATTTGATTATAGTTCCAAATCCTGAGGCTTTTTTTTTTCATTTACAGCTGATTTTTCACTTCTGTTTGCCTCACATATACCAATTCAACTGCCATAGCTGTCACCTGAATGCAGTTAATTTCACTAATAAAATCATGTCACTTGGACTCAATAGGTTTCCTCTACGGATCACTGTTGATCTTGCATTTTATGCTCGGTTACTCTAGAATTCTCCTTGAAATTCCGGTACATTACAAATTGTATATAAAGGATGATGGAGAGAAATCTAAAGCCCTCGTTTTGAATGTATGTTTACTCTTCTCAGTGTCAAGGCAAACTTGGAATGCTTGTAATGTTTACATGATTTGAAAAAAAATTCATGAGCACCCTTACCAACCTATGTTTCTGAGGCCCATGCAAAAGCCATCCGACTGATTTCAGTACATGTTATTCTGAATCCTGTTAGTTCGGACACTGAACCACTGATTGTGCTCTGTAAGCGATGATAGGCAAAAGTACACTCCTTTCTTCAGATTATGTTGTAACGTAACTCGTAACTTGATTTGCAGACAAATGGGAAAGAGCATTGCCAGTTGTTAGCTGATTACTTGAGCAACGGCTTGAAAGGAAGCTTTTCAGAAATCAAGATAGTATCAGATTTTGCAGACATTCCCCGGTTTGTCACTGGCTTTCGCAGCGTCCCAAAATGAGGTATTCTCACTTTGCAATCAGAGACACTTGCAGTGTTTGAGATGATGATTTTAAAGGGTTGTATTCCAAATGAAACCAATATACCACATTAGTTGAAGGGATAAATCATGAACAGGAGACAGAAGTAGCTGCAGAGGTTTTGGAGAAGCTCCATTTGCGCAGGAGGTGGGTCAGAACATTTTGGAAACACTTCCTGTGCAATATGATTTTGAAGGATAACCTGTGTAGAGATGCGACTGAGAAGTCACATCTGAGGTTCAAGTCTAAGTTGATGTAAACGATAGTTGCCCATGATGGCAGAAAAAGAAAAAAAAAAACCTTTTACAAATCCCATTGGTCGATACAGTTGATGTTTTCAAATGTTCGATTTTAATGGGATTTGAACTGAGCAGAGTATAGTCTAAAACAGGGCTGGCATTAAATCTTGTTTAGAAATAAAAAAGAGAGTATCATATTTTAGAGTATCTCGGCTTGTTTTCTTTTTATCCGAGCCTTGTGGGAGGCATTGTTCTCTTCAAGTCTTTGTTTAAAAAGTAGACATTCGTTTGCCTAAACCTGCTTATCTCAGTACTTAATCAACAAGCCGAAAAGCACTTAGAATTTCCCAAGTTTTAATTAATTAATCAATTTTTTTTTATATGTTCCATATATAATTTTTGGGGATAAGGGGTTCTCTTTCACACGAGAGAGAAATTATCTGCCGATTCACATGAAATAATAGATTTGAAAACAAAAAAAAATGAAAAAAAAAATCTTCACAAGATGGGTGAAGGTCAAAGATTTGAAAATTCATTCTGAATGTAGAAAAAAGCACTCATTTATCCACATCTAAATTTGGCAGTTTTTTTAGGATCTAACACTTTACTATGTCTAAAAATGATTAGGGGGAGATTCTTGTATTTGCACATAAATTATATAAATTCTTGGCGCGAATTTTAGAACATTTCATTTTGAGCTTCACTTTCTTATGGACATAGATTTGATCAGGGAGCTTTAGCACTATGGCAAAATTATTTTGTGTGATGAGAAATGATTGGTTTGGTTACATTTTAAACCTACTCATATTTGTTTGAAATAATGAAAAAATTTAAAACTGAATTTTCAAATCTTTATATTGATTCTGATGATGGAAGTGTCTTACACTAAAAAAAAAGGAATTGTTGCCACAAATATGGTAGAAAATAAGATTTACGTCTATTTGCTAGTCAGTTTTGCATCAATAATTAGGTCACCAGAACTAATTTATATTTAAAGTTTTTCGGCTATTTTTTTACCAGTCTCAGGTCTCCATTGCAGCTAATTTGAGATCGCGGTTTATTTCCTTAAAATTGTCTATATTGCGGCAAGCTTTCAATCAGTTTTATGAGGAGTTTCATTTTCAGCCTGTAGTCATTTAACTTCTGGACATGTGGCAGCCACTTTATGACTACTTTTAATTGTACACATTTTTAGCCAATTTATGGACACGTGAAGTAGTATTTTTAAATAATTTTTATTATTTCCAATTATGATTGAATACCATTATAAAAACCATGCTTTTCTTAAAATCGAATAATTAGGAACTTTTAAACAGAAATATTTTATTACAAAAATAAAATATGTAATACAATAATTTCAACAAAAAAAAACTTGTCCTACGAAGCCTAAGGTCGGTCGGTCAACGGCTGATCTCCTCTTGAGAGAAGTCACTTCAGCATGACGACTAACTAGCTCTGTTGCCTCCCAGTTGTGGTCATATCGGCCCGTGTCTACTTGGCCTCATGTTTGACCACACTCACTTGGTTCATGACAATCTTGATATGCTCCTACTAGTCGGGATCCATTAGGGTGCCAGATGGACCGTTGCATAAAAGAGGTGGAGAATCCTTAGCTTGAACATAACCAATGAACATCTTATGCAATTGGGGTCCTTTGGTGCCCTAACAGCATAGAGGGTAATAACTAGATGACTCACCAAGCACGTCGTCTCATGTCCCCATTTCCTTTAATGCGTGCAACAGTGAAGCAGATAAGAGATCCTCAGCCGATTTCTCTTGAATAATGATGTACAGGTCTAACTTTAAGAAGCAATCAAGTCTATAAATTTGACAAAGACAAATGATAAGCTAGCAAGTTTGTTCATGTTTGCCGCATTTTTTCATTCACACGTATGCACTTTTTCTATCAACCAGATATGAACTATGACCAAAGATATTATCGGCTATTCGCAGACGTTAAATTTTTGTAATGACCTCTTTATTCATCTTCTATCTTTATATATTGTTCATGTCATTTCAAACACAATGCATAAAAGAAAATGATAAGATATATCATTTAAAAATCACAAAGTATCATAGCTCAACCATGTAAGGATTGAGCAAACTCATAGACAAGTTATTCAAACGTATATAAGAGTCGAAAACATAACAAAACATCACAAGCGAACTTCAATAATGAAAATACACACTTAAATTTTAGTGTATAAAGTACAAGCAAAGCTAAAATGTTGGTTCTTATACTTGCATCTTACTTACATAAAAATCCAAGCATATGAATGGATAGGTTGTAAACTCTAAACTAAAGCCAAAATATAATGAATAACACTATTAACTTATAAATACTAAACTAAAGCCAAAATGATGGGAATAAAAATTGCACCTAAAACTAGAAAATTTTATAAATCATATATTTTAGTTAAAATATAAAACTTTCCTTATGAACCTAGACTTTGATTTGAAGACTTGTAAAAGAGCTTTAGCCCGTGAACTAGCCATTGCTAGCATAAATGGTTTGTGGGATTTTTTTTTTGTGATTGAGAATGTTTGATTTGATCACGTTTTAAGCCTATTTGTACTTGTTTGATAAACTGACAAAATTTAAAAATGAATTTTCTAATCTTTATATTAATTGTGATAATGGAGGTTTGTTTCACCTTCTTGAAAAGTATCTTTCACCATTGAAAAGAAGGGAATTTGTGGAAATAAATATGATCGCAAATTGGCCAAAAATCAGATTTTCATCTACTTACTCTAGCTTTGCTCGACAATTACGTCATTGGATCTGGTTTCCCACTAAAACTTTTAAGCCAACTTTTAAATAAAAAAATTATTTTTAGTTAGGACCGAATAGTACGGCCCATGCCATTATAAGAGTGATGACACGTGTAAGACCATTACGAGGGAACTCATGTAGAGGAACGACACATAAATGAATGATATGAGTGAGTTCATGTAGAGCTACTGTAGGTGCTCATGTAGAGCTAGATGCCTCCATATGGATTCGAACTTAAGATATTTGACTTGTAAGAAGTGTTGGACCATCTCATCAAACACCCTATCAACCTTTCAATCATTCTTAGATCTGTCTCGGGCCAGCATTTGCAGGGAATATGCAGCCAATTAACAGACGTGTTTTGTTTTTTAAAAATTGTCCATGTTGCAGCTAGCTTGGGGCCATTTTTAAGGGCTCTCCATTCCGGCTTGTTTGACTATAATTTTTTGGTCAATGTGTAACTTTGGGGCATGTTGATTCTATTTTGAGGCCACTTTTAATTGTTTAGATTTTCAGTCAACTTATGGCCACATGAAGTTACAGTTTTGATTTTGATTTATGATTAAATAACATCGTATAAACCCTTTCCTAAAATCAAATAACTAGAAAAATTTAACCAAGAATATTGTACTACAAACACCAAATATATGATAAAATAATTTCAAATAAAAAAAGTAAACTAGTCTGACAAAGCCAGTCATTTGACGACTAATCGCTATGCGGTTGATCTCCTTAGGGAAGAAGTCGTACCATCATGGCGGC
This sequence comes from Kalanchoe fedtschenkoi, assembly GCA_002312845.1. NCBI lineage: Eukaryota > Viridiplantae > Streptophyta > Magnoliopsida > Saxifragales > Crassulaceae > Kalanchoe > Kalanchoe fedtschenkoi. The sequence goes on from NQLW01000047.1 coordinate 1,318,471, forward strand.
TAACTAGCTATGCTGCCTCCTCATGATTGCAACATTGGCCCATGTTGACTTGGCCTTCTGTCTAGCCACACTCACTTGAGCCACGACAATCTTCATCTACTTTTGCCAGTCAGGATCCATCGGATCCAAAATTACTGTTGCACGAAAGAAGCGGGGGATCCTTGACCGAAACGTAACCAGTAATCATCTCCTTGGATTGGGATCCCTAGATGCCCGCAGCGGGTGACAAATAAATGACTCACTGAACACCTCGTCCATCAATGCACGAAGAAGTGAAGCAAATGAGAGATCCTTGGTCGACTTCTCTTGAATAATGACGTCTATGTATAAGAGTAAGAAGCAGTCAAGTTTATAAATTGGATACAAAAAGACAAGTTAGCAAATTCGTTCTTATTTGACCAATATTTTTATTCACACTTATGCACTTTATCTGACAATCACACATGAACTATGACAATAAACATCTGATCACATAACATAAAATAAATCAGTCGTGATGTTAGTCAAAATAAATTAAACACTATTTATATATTTCAAATTTTTTAAAAAAGTTTACCTCATCTTCATTGCCTATCGATGAAGAATTCGAGATTTGAATAAGAAACAAAACTCAAAACTGCTACAAACAGGTTTAAAACACAAAAAACTGGTCTGAAAATACAAACAAACATACACACGAATATACATTATTTTAAACATCAGATTAATTTAAAAATATTATTACATTCCAAATAAAAAAATTGAATTTGCCTAGTCGTCTTACGTCGATGAAAAATTCAAATTGGAAGGAGCAAAACTTAAAGCTGATACAAACAATTTAGGTATGCAAACATTATAAATCACAACTATAAAATTTAAAATAAAATAGAAGTGTAGAGAAAACATACTGAAATTATTGGTGATGAAAACTATGTACTAAACGAATCATCTAACTATATGCAGACAGTTATAAATCAGACGTTATAAAATAAAATAGAAGTGTAGAGAGAACGTGCATAAATTGTTGGTGATGGAAAATGTACTAAACAAATCTTCTAAATATATGCAGTCAGTTATGATATTGTATGAGATATACTCAACGATTCTATAAGTAAGATCAAATAATTTCAAAATATGCGTAAGATAAATATGAATTTGTTTGAAATGACAATGAGTTTAAAATATTAAAAAGACCAATGAC
>NQLW01000047.1:1350843-1370392 GCA_002312845.1 Kalanchoe fedtschenkoi
GGTCAGTAGTTGCTCTCTTGATGCGGTAGAGTTTACAGATATTCTGTGGCTTGTTCCACTGATGGTGTATCTTTCATCGGTCTGGTATGTTATGTCGCTTATTTTGTCAATATATGTATTGGATGCCCCACAATCTATGCTTATGAAGTCTGGTTGTGCAGGAGGAGACATCAAAGAGTTAGCACATCAAGATCATATATAGCTCCATCCAATACGTGCAGGTACCAAAAACTCAAACCTCTAATGTTTTCACTCACTTACCTGGATTATCATGACTTGATACTCCTGTTTGGACGTGTTGTTGAAGAAGACGATGGTGGCCTGAACCGTCAGAGAAGTTGACAAGCAAAGAACATGCAAAAACTATGCAAACAATAACACATGCGTCAACCATTTTTGCTGTCTTTGGTGCTTTCGGTAGAACTGTTTTTATAGTTCAGGTGCGATTAAAATGTGGATACTGGTGGGTAATCGGCGGGTCAAGTACTCAAGTCCTGGCCGGTCAGGCTTCAGTACAGGAGATGGGTTCTAAGAATTTTCAAAGGCATTTAAGAGTTAGCCAAGTTGAACAAGTCAGCCGCCTCATTTTTCCAAGATGAAAACGTATATGGAAAAATGGTAGTATGGAAGTGTCAAAAAAAAAAAAAATAGAATATCTAATAATCTAAGGTTTTAGATTCGAGTTTTAATGATATATGTTGGAGGTGCGCGTAAGTTGATCTGCATTGAGTGTGATGCCTATATTAAAGTTGGAGGAGGGTGCTGCCCCAAATCATCACAAAAACAAACAAACAAACAAACAGTTCCTTGACTTTCTCTTTATTTTCCCGTTTTCTTTTATTTTTTTTTCAAGAAAGCTCTTGTATTTGGAGCAGGTGTTGCCATCTTAACATTGCTTTCGGGGATACTCTTTCTAAGTCTTCGCTTCATGTCTAGGGTTTCCTTTTCTTTCACGCAACCACTCTTGAGGTTCTGTTTGGTTTAGGAAATATGAAAAAAAAAAAAAAGAATGTGAAGTAAAGTTTGATAGAATTTTAAGTTCGGCTTAAAAAAAATCAAGCAAAATGAAATAAAAATAAAAATAAAAAGAAAATTTTGTTAAGAGTTTTGATACCGCCTACAGCATATTCACCCTGCAATATGGAATATTAGGAGTGTAAATTCTTCTATCAAGCAAAGAGATGTATTACATTTTGTTATTTCAATCGTGTTCAGTGTTTTGGTATTGTGGAGTCTAAACTTCAATGTTTGTCCTCAGTTCATTCACCAACATATTCATTTCTTGAGGTAGCTGCTTTCATTCATTACTTTGACACTGATGAACACGATTTGATTCTCATTGAATGTGACTCCAATTGCATTCTCTCTTTTACTGTTATATTCACTTCTATGATCCTTAGCTCGTTCATTGCTCCCTATCCATGATAGAAATATTTTTTCTTAGATTTGTTTGTTTATAATTTTAACCAACCTTCTCTTAAACACTGTTATGAACTGACTTGCTGAGTGTCGCTTCTCATTGTTTTATGCATTGGCGGGTTATGAGTGATTTTAATTGCATCCTGTATTATTCTTAGTGGCTTGATGGAGATTCTATTACTCATAGAGACATTGATGAATTGTCAAATCTTGTTGATCATGGCTCCTTAATGGATATCCCTACACTGGCTTTACTTGACACGGTCTAACAAAAGAGAGGTTGCTTCCAGAATTCTATCTAAGATGAATAGATTATCTAATAATGTATGACTCACACGGTTCATTTGTAGTCATACTATCTTCATGAACCTAATTATATATGATCATTCTCCTGGTATTATGAAGATTAATGTTGTCTACTCTATTCTTATACTTAGATTTTAGTTTAGAAATGTGTGAACTCTTGCTCCTAATTTTTTTGTTGTCATTTCAACCACTTAGAGTATCACATGTCCTTGCACTGATTTACATCACATCCTCGCCAAACTGAAGCATATCAAGAAGGAGCTCATTCTTCATTTTGAGAAAACCAATAGTCATATCGCTGAGAGATTCTAGCAAGCTCGAGAATTCTTATCTCACATTCAAATTCGTCTCCAAGATGACCTCTCAATGGAGACCTTCATAATGAAGAAAGTGGCTACTTAGATGCCTTTACCAGGCTGAAAAGGATGAAAGGAATTCAACTTCATCAACAATATAAAGTTAAGTGGGGGTAAGCATGAGAATCTGAATAATGTCTATTTTCATGTCTTCCTGAAGAAGAGGAAGTTTCATAATTTCATTAACAAACTCCAAGGCCTGGAAGGAACTTAGAAGGAGGACCCTTCTCAAATCAAATAACACCTAATTGATGACTTTAAAACTATTCTAGGTACTCCCATGTGGTGAATCCTTTTGATATTAGGCTGGATCCCAAAACATCTTTATCATATGACAATGTTTTTGCTCTTTGTACTTCCTTTTTGGATGATGACATTTAGGCGGCCTTCTTCTCATGAACTATAATACAAAATCATATGTCGATGAATTTAATGCAAATTTCTTTAAATCTACATAGTCTATTATTGATTTGAATTTAGGGAAAAACCCTAAATGGGGTCCCGAACTATTACCATTTCCCCACTTATGGTCTGAACTATCAAATTTGACGATTAAGGGGCACAAAAAAAAAATTTCGTTAACACCGTTAAACGGCCGAACCCAATGGAGCTGGGCACGGGGCTGAGAGGAGCTGGGCGCGGGCTGAGAGCCGAGGAGGCCTAGCGCGCATGACCGAACCGCGGTGGAGCTGGCGCGGGCCGAGAGCCGCGGAGCTGGGGATTTGGGTGTGCGGGAATCTGCATTTGGTTTGTGATTAATGGGGGCAGGTGGGAGCAAGCAATGCAGTGGTGGTCGCGGAGCTGGGGATTTGGGTGTGCGGGAATCTGCATTTGGTCTGTGATTGATGGGGGCAGGTGGGAGCGAGCAATGCGGTGGTGGTGGTGGCGGCGGCGGCGGTCAGCCCGCGCCCAGCTCCTCTCAGCGCCGCGCCCAGCTTCACCGCTGTTCGGTCATGCGCGCCAGGCCTCCTCGGCTCTCAGCCCGTGCCCAGCTCCTCTCAGCCCCGCGCCCAGCTCCACCGCGGTTCGGCCGTTAACGGTGTTAATGGATTTTTTTTGGCCCCTTAATCGTCAAATTTGATAGTTCGGACCGTAAGTGGGGAAATGGTAATAGTTCGGGACCCCATTTAGGGTTTTTCCCTTGAATTTATGCAGAACTATCCATCCTTTCCTATTCAATGGGAAAATTGCAAAGTGCTTTAACTCGACATTACCATCTCTTATTCTGAAGACAGATGCTCCTGCTATTGCTAATGATTTCAGACCTATTTCTTTATGTCCTGCGATCTACTAGATGATCACTAAACTGCTGGCTTCAAGGATACACTCTTATGTGAAAAAATTAGTGGGTCATGAGCAGACAACCTTCATTGAGGGTTGAAGTATTATCCACAATATTTTTCTTGTGCATTCCTTCATCTCGGGCTATTCTCAAAAGAACATGTCCCCTTGATGTTGTCTCAATATTGATATTCAAAAGACTTTTAGTTTCATTAGTCGAGACTTCTTCTTTAGTTGATGAAGTGTAATGAATTTTCTCCTAACTTTCTCAAATGAAAGACAAGATGTAATACAGGTAAAAACTTTTCTATTGTCTTCAAGGGAAACATTTAGAGATATTTCAAAGGCCAAGCTGGTGTAAGACATGTATGCCCATTGTCTCCTTTCCAATTATGCTCGGTGATGGAGTTTCTTTTCAGAATGCTCAAAGTTCTTTTTTCCAATCCGGCCTTCAAAGCTCATCCCAGGTCTATCATATTGAAGTTGAATCATTTTGTTTATGTTGATGACCTCTTCATCCTTTTCCGAGGTGATTCTCAATCTCTCAATCTGGTGAAAGAAATTTTGGATGCTTTTGTGATGTCTTCATGTTAGGAGTCACCCGCACAAACTGTAATTTGAATTTTAGAACCGTGAGACAAAAGTTTGGATCCGGAACCCCAAAACCAATTTCATGACTTTTGCTAAAATCTGAATTAACATATACAACTATGTATCTAAATTACCCGTTTCTTAATTGAATTATTTTTAATTCAAACTCCATATAAGTCTAATATGAATTGAGAAATCTCAAAAGAAAAGACACATAAAGAGAAAAACCAAATGGTAATATGTTATTCTCTTTTGTGTTGGTTGGCCTCATTTGATTTGCGCGATAGTTGTCGTGTCTCTATCAAAATCCACACACGAGTATTGGATACCGCACCGTCTTGTTGTACTAGCTTCTCCCGGAAACATTAATCACTCTCACATGTTATCAAATAATAAGATTGAGACATCGCCTGAAAATAAAAATATTACGCTTCTAGTTATAGCGAGAACTCAATTACCGAGTTTCGGTCCGTGGGTGAAGCCCAGCAGCTAGGTACTGGGCCTGCACATGTGTGCGAGAACCAATTGGTATTATCCATGAGTCTTACATGAGTTTAATCCATTTGGTATATCATTCGGGTGCGAGTTGACCAGGTCATAAGTGGATCAAATCTTTTTTAGTTTTTACTCAACTTAACATCCGTCATTCGATTGTGTGCGACCTTATAGACTAATTTTAGCTATGAACTAAGTTCCATTGACCATAAGTGATCCATAGTAAGATATGTTCCCTAATTAATAATAAATTAGTTATTGAGGCAACCAAAATCTTATTTATAACCAGTCAAAAATTAATTTAATGGGTAGACATTAACAATCTTCCACTTGCAATCTTCTAGACCTCCATCCGTTCTTGCATCTCATATATCTCATCCTCCATTTGAACTCCTTCAAATTATTTTAATTATTATACAAAGATTTATAAAAATACAAAAGATATGCAGGCCTTATTTTAATATTACATAAACATTATTGATGGGTAGGACATAATCAAATAAATTTGGATCATAATATTCACCATTCAGTTTGACAAATAATATAATTATTTATGAAAATGCATGAATAATTTTACGTACAAAATTATAAATGAATTTCAAAATTTTATGTAAAATGATTGCTCCTAAGGCCCAATACAAAAAGTAATCCGTAATAGATTTGCTATAAATTCTTTTAATTTGAATCAATTTTATGATTGATTAAAATTGGACATTTAATTTATTAGTTGAACAATTGAATAATAAAACAAATAAGATCAATTGTTTTTAATAGTATAACCTTTAAAGTTATAAATCAAATTAATAGAAAACAAAATCATAATTAAATCAATTGAATTGATAATTCAATAGTTAAATCATAATTCAAACCAATCAATTGATTGTTGTTTTAAAAATTAAATAAGAAATCAGAGCATTCAAAACCGAACCACATAAAACTTTCAACTGCCATATTGAACCTCCAAATCAAATCAGTTCAAATATCGAGCAGACCAATTTGACTCGATCTGATTCAACAGTTGCACTAAACTTACATCAGCTAGCTAAAAACACATGAACTCACCAAACCTTTCCCCTTGCTTTGCAGAGTCTGCCACGGAAACCAACGAAACTTCGCTAGCCAAGATTTTACATGTGAAACTCACTGAAAAGTCGAAATTGATAGCTCAAGGGTTCGACGGCAGAACCCCAACCTAGATAACAACAAATCAATTCAAAATTGGCGGATGGAGTTCAAAGGCGTGGTTTTGACTTCGGTGTTGATTCGACTCAACATGTACGCGACAAGGTAAGGTATCTCACAAATAATTTTTTTCCGTACCGAGACGCACCGTTTCGTTAAAATGTGGGTGCGAATTGGGAATGGAAACGGTGGCGCTCTTGCGATCATCCACGTCCCTGACCATGTGTGCATAACTATATCTCAAAGCTTGATCTTGCTGATGCTCTTCGTTTAATGCAAACCGAAGTTCAATAAGCTGACGATGTAGCAAAGAATATGATTGACGAAAATCATGTGCTCTGTTGTGGGGTTCGCCATGAACCGACTCGCATACCCAACTGCAAGCTTATGTCTGACCGGGTATGGACCAAGTAACTTAGACTTTTTATGACACTTTGATAGAGTGTGAGATCAATGGGTGGATTGATGTTGTTATTACTCGACTTCAGTCATGGCTCTATTAAAACCCGGACGTTGTTGTAGTTAACCTTGACTTAAAGCATGTCTGCATGTGCATCATGGCTCATGGTGTTCATTTTGTGGTGCTGCTTGAGTTTAATGGTGATGTAGTAACTCAAGTGTCCGAAGTCACTCATCTTGAACGAGCCCATCATCTCCTCCTTGAATGTCTTAATCTCACATGGATTAGCGTCATTGAGAATCAAATAATTGGCATATAGATCCAAGAGCAGCCACCTTTGTCCCGCGCCATGCATGTACACTCCGTGTTGTTTAGTGTAGCTACTAAAGCCGAGCCTCATCATTGTTTGATAAAGCTTGGGATTCTACGCTATCGGTGCTTGACGTAGACCATAAATAGCTTTGATTAGCTTGAACACCTTTCATTTGTGGCCGATAATAAAGAATAATGACGGTTGAGGGACATATATCTTCTCGTTGAGGGTGCCATTTAATAACGCGGATTGACGTCGAGGTTGTGCACCATTAATCTTTCGTGTGCTATGATAGCCACCATTGCACGCATATAGTTGAGTTATGTCACCAGTATAAAGACCTCATCAAAGTCGATTCTGATACATTTCACGTACCCCTTCGCCACCAGATGCGTTTGTGCTTGATCATCATTCCTTTTTCATCTCTCTTGACTTTGTAGAACCATCTAAGGCCAATCAAGCGGTGGCCAACTAGAAGCTCCTAAGTGCATTTGGCTTTAATGGCGACCATCTCCTCCCCCATTATCACTCGTCAGACCTGATCAGTGTTGGCCTTGGTGAAAGAGACATGCTCTTCTGATGCTCCAAATAGATGAATTTTTGATTCCATCTCCCGTGGCTCGGAGATGGCGATGTAGTCAACCATGATCAGAACCATCACGGTACCTACTCTTCATCCAGGTCGATCTCGGATGGTATATTGGATGAAACATTACAAACCTGATGTAATTGTCATGGAAGATGGCCTCGCCTTATGTGGGTGCCTTAGGCTCCAACTTGCTCTGTCCTCTACCACCTAAGACTGTGTAAACCATGTACTTGATAATGAATGTTTATAGGACAGCCGACCGCTAGCAGAGTCATACACTATATAACAATTTGAGCCTCGTTCATAGCCCACAAACACCATCTTCACGCATTTGTCATTCTGTCGTGCAGAGGAGTGACTTTGAAATTTGCCCACATCTAAAAGCACACATTAAGTGTCCCACTGGCTTCTCTTCGTGCCACGCCTCATATGACGTCATGTCATTGACACTCTTGTTTGGAGAATAGTTGAAAATGAAGATAAGAGCGTTCAACACCTCCCTCCAAAATGTGCTCGACATCTTCTTCGCCTTCAGGAGATAATGTGTCATGACCATCACTATCTGGTCCAGTGCTCAACGACGCCATTCTGTTATGACGAGTATTGTCCTGTCAGCTTCCAGTGCATGCCCTTTTTCACGAAGTAGTCACCAAAAGCCACCGAGATGAATTCGCTTCCACGGTATGTGCGCAGCGCACATAACTTTCTCTATCTACACTTTGATACTATCCTAGAATTTTTTGGTTATGTTTGCTATCTCATCCTTTCTTGAGAGAAGAACAAGCCACATATAACGACATATATCATAGTGAAGCAGGAGAAAATACTGTCTTCCACTATGCATCATTGGCATGATCAGACTACATAGATCGTCATGCACACGGTCGAGCTAATCTTTGGCGTGTTAATTGACTTTCTTCCAAATTGACACAGACATTATTTTAGGGCACGATATGCATCACAAAGCTAGTACATTATCAAGCTGAGAGAGATCACACACCATTTTACCATGTCCTAATTTCTTTAGCGTGTCGTAGCTCAAGTGGCCATAACACATGTCTACGCCACACATCATCATTGAATCTACCCAAAAGAGACAGATATTGTGCCAATGTGAGAGAATTTTTGTACAAGCAATTCAATGATCTACGTATCTTGGGGAGCAGTTCCTTTTATGGATCACGCATACGAAGCACATCTCCTCGATTAGGATCTGACACCCAATATTGTCGAGCTAGCCCACATTAATGATGTTATTACATAGTCACATAATGAAGTAGATATTGGTGAGGACGCAATGACGTCTCTACCTCATCGCAAACATGATCGTGCTATGCCTGATGATTTTAACTATCGAGCCGTCACCAAACCACACTGCCCCGATGATGGTACAATCTAGTTTCAAGAATGCTCCACTCTTGCTAATCATGTGGTGCAATGTTCCAAGTTGAAGTACCACATGTCGGTGTCTTGCTTGTCAGAGTTGGAGTCTTTGACCTCAACTGTGGCGCGTCCTTCATTTTGGAAGACGTGGCCACCCATGTGTCTCTTCTCCCTATGTTCGTGAGGGTGCTTAGGATAGGACGTCAGTGAGGCTGCCCGAGCCATCAATAAAGATAATTCATCATCGTTGCCACCCTCCTATACAGGTGTTCCTCCTCCCGCTTCTTCTTCAACAGTCACGGGCCCAATGACCAACTATACCACAGTAATGACACTTGTTTTTCTTGTTGGACACACCGTCATCATCAATTGACTAGGTGTCCTTAACATCATGTAAAGTCATTTCCTGTGATTGCTGAACAGCCTACCATGGCATGTAGAGCTGCTCTTGTCATTGCTGACGCTTTTGCCATCGGTCGCGCGTGAGTTTTCCTGCCCATGTTTGTGATGTTTATGAGTCATTTCTCTCCAATGAGATAGCAGCGGCCGCTCTTTTGGTGAACACCAATATAGCGTGAGTACCGCTACTTAACAATGGATATGGCCTAACGTTTATTCGATTGAGAGACCCTTAAATCCAGAAGCGTCTTAATCGCAATTGCCACCTGTGTAAATTGATTTGGCACAACTGGAAGCATTTTATTTACTACCTTGACATCAGTGATGTCATCTCTGAGGGTGTTAAGTTTTCTTGTGATTGGTGAAGTCGTCGATCGATTTTCTCTCCTTAAACTCAATGTCGCGGAACTCCTGCTAGATTTTTTATGCGTTCGCCTCACAAACACGATCATCACCCACACGCACGGTCCTGATGGCGTATCATGCCTCCTTGGCAGTGCGCTTGATAAGAAGGCGCAACTACATCTCTTGCAGCAAGGCGCGAAGATTGGATGAGAGTATAAGACGCTCCTCACAATGGTCTGCGTACCTAGGACCAATGGCCTCCCAGAGACCTTGCTTCTAAAAATTGACTTTCATCACCAAAACTCACTTGGTATAGTTTGTGTATGTTAACGTAGGATAGACAATGAATCTGGTCCTTTATGTTGAGTAGTGACTTATCATACAACACTCTTTTGCATACTCTCAGACGATCCTAAAATATAGTTGAGCTCCCCCACTCATTGACAATTGGTTTTGATTGTAGATCCAACTATATTATCATGGTATTAGAGCGAGTTTTCGCATCACACTTAGAATATGCCCATGACGATTATTTAGTTCCAAAAGAGGTCTCACTTGCTGAGGTTATCTAAGTAGTTCCTTGCTAGTGTGAGAGGGTGTTTAGCATTGGCTTATCCCACATTGGCATTATATGCTTTTACATGATCCTAATATATAGTTGGGCTCCCCCACTCATTGTCAATCGATTTTGAGTGTAGATAAACCTATACTAATAGTTTCTTTTACGATGCGCTTGGCGATGACTTTGCATCTGGTGGTCGTGACCTTGTGATCCGACTAACATGAGATGGAGCTGGCATTTGCGTCGTGTTGGAGTTTAACGGGTCTCTAAATACCAAATGTTGGCAAAGATCAACAACATGAGAGTGTTTTGTGATCTATAACTTTTTATTATGTATTCTTTTACGAAAGAAAAGTGCATACTTACACATTCATTTTTTGTTTTCAAAATTTTTTTATTAGTAAGGACCAAATCTGGTTTATGACATTATAAAGAGAGGCTCATGAACAGCTACAGAAGAATTTGTTCTTCTTTCTGCAGATGTTAAGTATATTTTACTTGTCTAGTACTTTGCGTGTCTTAATGTCAACAGGGTACAATTAGAATCTGAAGACTTTTGAGCATAAACCGAGGCTGGTATAATGCTATAAACCTTGTAATGAGTAGCGTGGTCAACATGTAAGAACATGGTTGTCTTGACCTGCAAATTTTGACTCTGAAAGGTTTTGGACCTCAATCATGCTTCAGGTTGTTCCATATAGTGATAAGCTTCATACATAACCCACAAAAAGGAAAGAAAAAAAAGGGCCAGTTTGAATATGTTTCTGTCAACAACTCTTGATGATGCTCATCAGCCGGTTTATTAATAGTTAAATACATACTTCATTGTGTTATTATATGCTATTTGTATACATGAAGCCGACCATGGCAGTAAGCACCTCTGATAACCAAGTGAATATATTCCTCCTCCGTTAATGGAGTGCTGCTCATCTGTACAGCTCCTGAGGTCGTTGACTTTCTTCAAAACTCATGTTTGTTTAAACACAACTTGCATATTTCAATATTTTCCTCAAATCTATAATGCACTAGATGACAGCTCCATGTGTAAGTGTTATTAAATTACTTAGTTTAATACATTTCAAAACCAAGCAACCATTTTGAAGACTTGATAGTCCCATCAAAATCTAGGATGAGTTTGATTGGAAGCATCTGAACATTGTCTGCACAGGCAATGGCTGGACAGCCATGCCTTTTTTTTTCATGGTGGAGTTCTATCTTATTCACTTTGATAATTTCAGTTCATGCTCAAGATCATTCAGGTACACTATCGCTCCATGCTTCGCAATGTGCAAATGAATAGCGTAGATGATATCTGGTTTTCAGAATACCTTTGTGAAGAGAGTTAAGCATTTGGGTGCTCCATATCAGCTTAACAGTCAGCTGGGCAGAGCTCGATTTCCTTGGAGTTGTTGTTCATCTTTTGCAGTTTCTGATATGTCTGGCAATAAAATTCAGGTTTTATAAGCATAGATTGTGGAGCGACGGTGGATTACACTGATGCTGAAACAGGCATATACTACCAGCCAGACAAGGATTTCATTGACAGTGGCACGAATGTGCTGATATCTTCTAGCGTCACTGCAGCAAGCGTGCAACTGAGAGACTTGAGAAGTTTTCCTGAGGGCGTAAGGAATTGCTACACTCTGACTCCACAACAAGGCAATGATAAGAGGTACGCAATCCGAGCTCGATTCTTGTATGGGAACTACGACGGGAAGAATCAAGCACCAACGTTTGACCTTTATGTCGGGGTTAACAAATGGATAACAATAGACGGCGATGGAGATGAGGAGTATGATGACTGGTGGGAAATCACATTGGTTCCTCCCACAAATTATATATCAGTTTGCCTCTTGAACACTGGCCATGGAGCACCATTCATCTCATCATTGGAGTTGCGTCTCATGCCCAATGCAATCTACGATGCTGGACCATCTCTGGCTCTGGATGTGTACAGGAGATACGATGCCGGTCACCTGACAGATAATTTACTCAGGTATGGTGTGACTCTTGTGCTTGTGCATGAGAGTTATTTTTTGTTTTTAAGCGCACCAAGCTGCCGATCACTACTTGTTTGAAACAATGAGATGATTTCAAATAGGTATAAAGGTGATGTTTATGATCGATTATGGAGAGAGCTGCTCAACAGTTATATGGACTGCGTGGGTTTATGTGTAAACATTACCTCTTCTTCGGCCGTTGATGTTCTCAATAGTGATGACCTCTACAGACCACCCCCTGAATTGTTGAGAACAGCAACCCGGGCACCGAATAAGACATTTCAGTTGGGTTTCCATATACAAGTTTCAAGTTATGTTTCGCGGACGGAACCAATGCATGTCTACTTCCACTTTGCAGAGATTGAAAAGCTTAAGGCGGGTCAGAGGAGGGAAATGTTCATATCTTCTGGTGGTAAGAATCTTCATGAGTCTTTCACTCTTGATTACTTGGTCCCGCTAACTATTGGTCCTATCGAGTTGCCCATTGTGATGGGTGTGATTCAATTTTCTATTGAATCACAAAAGCTGTCTGGCCTCCCTCCAATTGTCAATGGGATTGAGATTTTTCGAGTTCTTGAACTTGCTCAAGGCGTGTTGACAGACTCACAGGACGGTAAGATATCTTATCACTAGCATTGGTTTTGGATCATACTTGCTAATAGTTTGATCTTCAGATACTGTCATTTGAAGTGGCTTCTGTGGTTTATCTTTTATAGTTGATGCCATAATGAATATCAAGGAGATGTATAATCTGAGTCGAAAGTGGCGTGGAGACCCATGTGTGAATAGCTCCTGGGAAGGTGTCAGTTGCAGCACTAGCAGGATCCCAAGGATAATTATGTTGTAAGTAAAGCATGCCAGATAATCTAATGCAAAATGTTTGTAAACCATTTCAGATTGTAATCATCCTGTGAATTTGCTCATTTTAGGAACCTCAATTCGAGTGGGCTGACTGGTGTCATAGCAGCACCCATCTCTAACCTGACAGCAATTCAATACTTGTAAGAACATTCATTCTGTACAAATTAAGATAGGTCAATGATACATCTTGCAGCTTTTGTGCTTTGACGAAGTTGGATTTCCGTTGATTTTATTTGGTGCTTTATTTGCAGAGACTTATCAAACAACTATCTTACTGGACCCATTCCTGAGTTTCTAGCTAGTTCAACATCACTGAAGTTTCTGTATGTGACTAATAAAGATTGCATGACAGCAAATACTCCTTGTAAAAGTATATCTTGGTCAATGACCTGCGGTTTGATTGTATTTGGGTTTTCATTGCAGTAATTTAGCAGGGAACAATCTTACAGGATCTGTTCCTAAAGCTCTTTTACAGAAATCCATCAGCGGAGCATTGACGTTGAGGTTTTCATTTCTCTATCCCCAAATGTTAAGCTACTATCTTATTGTAAGGATGTTTCATGTCATTCTCATATGGAGGCGATGCTCTTATAGGTTGGATAACAACACAAACCTTTGCTCCCTGGATTCTTGTGAAGGGAAAGACAAGAAATGGCCAATAATTCCAGTGGTCACTTCTGCTGCAGTTTTTATGTTATTAGTTATTGCTCTGGTGATTTGGGGAGCCCTACAAATCAGTGGTTTGCATTTTCTCTTCGTTTGCTTAGAAACTTTTTACATGTTACTCAGACTGACTGAACATGCCTTTCCCAGCCATGAAGAAAATGGACTCATTCAAGTCAAAGAGCCAAAAGTTCACTCAATCCCAGATCACAAGCATAACTGAAAACTTCAAAACTGTAATCGGTGAAGGAGGATTCGGTAAAGTGTACTTGGGTACTCTTGCTAATGGTCTCAAAGTTGCAGTGAAGTTGCTTTCATCAGAGTCAAAGCAAGGAGCAAGAGAGTTTTCTCAAGAGGTCTGAAAAAATTCAATACTAAGTATGTTTTTGCTCAATTTTGCGTTATGAGTATTCTGTTGCTTGATTGATTATTTCGATGAGCAGATAAAACTTTTGATGAGAGTTCACCATGGCAATGTGGTCTCTCTAGTCGGATACTGCAGTGATCCCAAGAGCATGGCTCTAGTTTACGAGTACATGCCTAATGGAAATCTCAAAGACCATCTATCAGGTATGTATTCCATCTCCGACGCAGCACACAGCTTCTTGAAAAATTCTATATTGTAATAATTTTTTTATCAAAATTGTTTCTAATTTTTTCGCACGCAGGACACTACGAAGGAGTGGTCTTGAGCTGGCAGGATAGAATACAAATTGCTGTTCATGCAGCTCAAGGTCTGGACCAGATTTATGCTGCATCAAGAGTTCCACCTTCACTCCATTTCTGTGGATTCTCACTTGAATATGTACTGCAGGGTTGGACTATCTACACAACAGTTGCGTGCCTCGGATAATCCATTGTGATTTGAAAACATCTAATATATTACTAGATGAAAATAAGCAAGCCAAGCTAGCTGATTTTGGGCTCTCCAAGGCTTTCAAACTTGAAGACGCTACTCATGTAACTGCAACTACTGGAGCTGGGACTCCTGGATATATTGATCCTGTGTAAGTAACCAAAATATAAGATACAGAGCACATCATGCAGGATTTTTCTTCTTTTTTTATCAGGCCACAAACAAAACTATTTATTGCAGGTGTGAAGAGTCACCAAAGTTCAGCAGAAGAAGTGACATGTATAGTTTTGGGGTGATCTTGCTGGAGCTTGTCACTGGCAAACCTGCGCTAATAGGAGGCATTCACGGCATTTCTTTACTCGACTGGGTTCTCCCACAGTACAATAATGGAGAAATCCCAAGTATTGTTGATGAAAGGTTACATGGAAATTACAGCATTGATGGTGCTCAGAATCTTTTGATGATTGCCATCTCATGCTTAAACAGCAATGCTTATGAAAGGCCTGGAATAAATGAAGTACTGGCCGAATTGAAGCAATGCTTAGGCAAGGAAAATATTCAAAGCGGAACATCTTCCTGCAGTAAGCCAAAATGCAACTCAGCGGGGTCATCGCACGTGAGCCTTGAAGCTGAAATATCTCAGCTTAGTGCTAGGTAGTTTCTTTTGATTTCAGCCTGCTGTACATATCAAGAACATTATTCTGAGCTATTTGCTTGTGCAGCTTTTGGGCCACTTGTTGGCCACACCATTCCATGTTAATTGCTGGAGTCTGTAATTTAACCAGACAAACTGTGACATCGATTCTTTCTATATATGACAATTAACAAAATCGTGCTTGGAGGGGATTTTTGTGTCTTGAAGCCGATCAATTTATTTTCCAGGTCAGAACCAGTCAGGTAGCATAGCACTGTAATCTGGTTGTGGTCCTGGTTGAAAATGGATTATGTATATTTATCTAGACCTCTGCAAACAGTTGGTTAATGGTTATTGAAACCATTAATTCACCATGACACCAATAGTGGTCCAATTCAGTTAAAACCTGTAATTTGTCCGAAAATGTACACGGTGTTTTGTGATTACTGATTAGGGCCTGACAAAGTAATATAATAGTTGTTAATAGTCTGGAAGAAGTTGATTTCTTTTCTATAAAATTCTCATTGACTTTGAATCATTCCTAGTTGATGGAGCTAACTAAGAGTATTCATTTAATCTAATCAGGTCAGAAGCATCTAATTCTTCACCTGTCATGATCAGATGATGGCGTGCATTGCCTCATTAAGATCCCAATCTTGTTCCTTGAACTGTTCAATTTAATTTGAAAACTTCTTTCTTGTCCATCATTATTTTACTAATTTTTCACAGCAGTCACCTTAGCAGGTACTACTATCATTCTCATGCTTTGCCAAGGGGCTAGAAATGTTCCATTAGTCTGTGAAATTTTGACATCCAGTGTAATATCAGTAAATTTTATTTCCCACGACTTGTGCGCTGCCGGTAAGTACTGGTGCCAGCTACTACTGTTCATATACCTCTGCTATGATGCATGATGTTTTTTTTATCAGCATTTTGATTGCATTATGAAGACAGAGGTTATGAGTGTTGCTAAATCAAATATTTTCTTTAGATTATTTAGTTTAATGACAAAAAAAATGTGCCAGTTGTGTTACTTAGTCCTAAGTTATTGCTACGACCAATTCATTATATCACCAGGATTAAGCTATAGGCAGAAGCTGAGAAGAGAGTTCAATGGAGAAAACAAGAAGGCTGGACTTTGTCCTGCTACGTGCATGTGTTTTTGCAACATGGATGCTTGTCCGCGCTCTGTCTGATCAATCAGGTCAGACGCTCATATATGTATCACTAGTCTTTGTTTCTGTTTTTTCAGCAAAGGAAATCGAAGTTCTTCTTGTGTTTGGTCACTTGAGATCATGATAATTTTACTGCTCCACATGCTGTCAAGCTGAGAACAACAATCCAAGTAAATTATGAAATCATGTTGATGGCGATCTAATACATTCGGTGCTGTGCTCTCAGGTTTTATCAGTATAGATTGTGGGAGTAGTCGCGCATACTCAGACGCCACAACGGGTGTATCCTATGTCCCAGATACAGGGTTTATAGACAGTGGCATGAACGGGGATGTATCCACACAATATAAAACTAATGATCTGCAGACTCAGTTTGAGAATGTTAGGAGCTTTCCTAACGGGGACAGGAATTGCTACACGCTCAAACCTCAACAGGTAGCAGGAACTCAGTATTTTATGAGGGCTCAGTTTATGTATGGCAATTATGATTCGAAAGGTCAGGCTCCGGAGTTTGATTTGTACATTGGAGTGAATCTCTGGGCCACTATCAGGTTCAGTACTCTTTCTGATGTTGTCACCGAAGAAATGATACATGTTCCTTCTAAAAATGTGACAAATGTGTGTCTGGTCAACACGGCCAATGGTACGCCATTTATATCTGTTTTAGAGCTGCGATTGATGGACAACAGTGCCTATATGTCGCAAACCGGTACGCTGAATATGCTATACAGGCTCAATCTTGGATCAGAATCTGGAAATGAAGTGAGGTACCTTAGCCAGCAGTCTGACTCAGTTCAGCTCATGTCAAACCGTTCCAATTTGTTCATTTCTTATTCTATCTTTTCACGGGTAGAATTGGCTGTTAAGTGATAATCTCCATGTCTAGAGTTTGAATTTTAAGGCGGTCTGGTGTGTGAGTAAAAATAAAAAGCAAACTAATAGCGTTTGATTAATAGTAATGTTATCATTTTTCTTCTGTTTTTAATGGCTGGTTGTATTTCAGGTATCCAGATGATTCATATGACCGGATATGGAAGACAATTGACTGGACCAGCAATATGAACTACCTTAGCACGAACGAAACCATAATGAACAATTACGGCTATAAGCCACCAGTTTCGGTTCTGAGAACCGCTGTGACACCTAAAAATGCCAGCGATCGGCTACAGTTTTACTGGTCTGCTAACATGACGGACGAGCAGTACATCTACTTGCATTTTGCTGAGGTGGAAGATTTAGCCGTGAACCAGTCCAGACAATTTAATATATACTTGAATGATACACCATATTATGGGCCTTTTACTCCTCCCAAGTTGAGTGCATTTACAGTTTTTTCAACAAGGCCCCTAACTGGGACATGGTTCAACTTTTCACTCAATATGACTGAGACTTCGACACTCCCTCCAATAATAAATGCCATAGAAATCTACAAGCTTAACCTTGTGCCACAGTTAGAAACTAATGCTAAAGATGGTAGATCTCTTCCTCATCCTTTACATTACAGGTCAAGCCCTTTTTAGTTTTATAGCTGAAATATGTTGTTGTTACGACTTTATTGTAGTTTTGTATATTAACAATGTCAAGTCGACTTACGGTGTGAACAAACTCTGGCAAGGAGATCCTTGTGCACCAAGGAATTATTCATGGGATGGTATTGATTGCAGCTTCAGTGGTTTTGATGAACCAAGGATCATAGCCTTGTAAGTCAAAACACAACTATATGTGTGATTTTGTGAGGGTTACACCTCTTTTTCAGTTTACATATGTTGATACTCTCGATTGAGTCGCAGGAACTTATCTTCGAGTAACTTGGTTGGGCAAATATCAGTAAACATATCAGGTCTTGAAATGCTACAGATCTTGTGAGTAATACCGCAATTTTTTTCAGATTGTTTGGGTATCATTTATTTCGTCGGAGTGAAAATGAAATAGTCTTGAAATTCATAATTCCAGGGATTTGTCCAACAATAACTTAACAGGAGCTGTGCCTGGCTTTTTGTCAACAATGAAATTCTTGGAAGTCTTGTAAGTGACCGGTGTATGCAAGATGCAAATATAATATAGTTTCAGTGTTTTTGGTGATGCAAATATAAACAAACTTACATGTGTTTGCAGAAATTTGAAGGGCAATAATCTCACAGGGCCTGTACCAGCAGAACTCATCAAAAAGTCGCAAGCTGGGCTTTTAACTTTGAGGTAGCAGCATTTATAGTTTCAACTTTGATATGTCTATATGAGTTCAAATCAATCTTCAAAATATTATGTCCGCCATGGCAGTGTGGATGGAGGCCTATGTTTATCTGCTTCGTGCAACGGTAGTACAGCAAATAAAAAGAAGAGCATCATTATTCCAATAGTAGCTGCAGTTGCAGGAGTGGTGGTTCTGTTACTTTTAGTTCTGACAGGCTTCTGTATCTACAAGCGAAATAAACTGAGAGGTATGTTTTCGTGTGGGTAGCTTTCTGTTGATGGTCATAGTTTACGTTTGGTACAATATTTTTCCTCACTGGCTATTGGCTTAAGAGCACAAAGCAACACTGAGCTAATATGACTTCAAAATAACTCACATAACAGACAGCCAGGTAGCATTAGAAACATCTGACAACAGTGGAGCCCCAGAAGCAAAGCCAAGGGAGACCCTAGAGCCTGGAAATCATCATTTTACATACTCCCAGGTTCTAACAATGACCAGAAACTTTGAGAGAGTCATTGGAAAAGGAGGATTTGGAACCGTGTATCATGGTGACTTAAACGGCACCCAAGTGGCGGTGAAGATGCTATCAGCTTCCTCATCACAAGGCTACAAGGAATTTCAAGCTGAGGTATCTAGTTTAAGTCCTTTGAAACTCTAGTTTCATTCCATGCAAAGGTTGATCTGTGATTAATGTCACCTGTCATTCCAAAATGGTTGTGTTCGATCTCAGGCGAAACTGTTAATGAGAGTACATCACCGAAACCTGACATCCCTTATTGGATACTGCATTGATGGTGATAAATTGGGTCTCATCTATGAGTATATGGCCAACGGGAATTTGGAAATGAACATATCGAGTATGCTTCGACAACTAACTCTTGTTTATCACTTTTGACAGTCGTCATAGGAGTGTGGATTTGTTGTTTTTCCTACTCTTCTGTTGACTGATTTTAGGTAAGAACCGCGAGTATTTGACTTGGGAAGACAGATTATATATAGCAGTGGATGCAGCACAAGGTATGCATTTTATGCCCCTGAAATACATAATTCACTTTTTTTTTTTTTTACATATATAATAAGAACTAACTGACTAAAATGCAGGACTGGAATACCTGCACAACGGATGTAAGCCCCCCATTGTGCACCGAGACATAAAGTCTACCAACATATTACTGAACGATCAGTTTCAAGCAAAACTAGCTGACTTCGGGCTGTCTAGAGCCTTTCCAACTGACGAAAGCCCGACCAATTATGTGGCAAGCAGAGTTGTTGGAACACCTGGGTATCTTGATCCTGAGTAAGTGTTTGGATTGCTGCTATGATATGACATCACTTGCAATAAAGTAACCAAACCTCCTGTCCTCTGCAGGTATTACAACAGACAAATGTTGAGCGAGAAAAGTGACGTCTACAGCTTTGGTGTGGTGCTGCTGGAAATTATAACCAGCGAGCCGGTGAGGGCAAAAACACCAGACATGACCCACATAAGCAAAAGGGTGAGTCATATACTTTCCACTACAGGGGATATCAAGGCCATAATTGATC
>NQLW01000047.1:1370940-1407668 GCA_002312845.1 Kalanchoe fedtschenkoi
TCATGGAGTGGACTAACTCTGAGGTTCCTGGCAATCAGCCTAGTGCTATTCATTTCATCATCTCACACGAGCTTTCTGAAATGACCCATCCTGTTAGAAACTTCCCTTGTTCTACATCAAAAGACTTTCTTCTATTAAATTCGCTAAGCTTTCTCTCTGACTGTTTGTCACTTGGCAGACCATTCCTATGCAAATTTAATATTACTTTATATTATTGAGTATTTTAATCCTGGTTGACATTCTGGCCTTGTTTGTTCATGCGCTTTCCTGAAGTTATTAATGGCAGCTACGAGGCTGTAACTGATATTACTTTTGTTTTTTCCCCCTGATTTTTCATCAATACTATATGCATCAAATTATACCTGAAACATCCGCAGGAAGCCCCCCGTTCCTAAACCTGTATCTGATCAAACTGGGTAGTCGGTAACCAGCGAAACCATTTTTAATGAGAAAATGGCTTCTGATTATTTCCAAAAGAAAATGTTGAACTAGTACCTCAGTTACAGCAATCAAGCACAGAGGCTGCTCTCATCCTCTAAATAGGATTCTATTATTACTTTGACACAGTTTGGCCTAGTTGGTGTACAGTTATTCGTTATTGACTTTGATTTGTTCACCAAAATACACATTAGACGATGTTATTTTAATATGTGCTCATGTAGTTATATTAAAGTCATAAGCATATAATTATTGTTAAGTCATTACAAGAATGACGATTACTTATTACATAATCCCACATTAGTTTCGGAAAAGCTTATTTTTATTGCTTCTACCATTTCTTAGAATTATCCTAAGCCAGAACCTAAGTTTTGAATTATTGTACAGGAATAGATTGCACCGATGAAATATGGAAGGTCAACTTTTATCTACAAGGGGTCTGGAAAAAATCAATCACTTTCGCTACTTGGTCTCTGATTGAGCTGTATTGATTCCTTTATCCTTAATCGGCTATAAGAAGTGCAGTAGCAGTACTTGATAACTTTGATTCAGATACCTCTTCTGCAACCAAATATGACATTGATAGACCAGTTGAGACTTAAGTATACTTTTCTACACGAAGCAACTTACATGTCTGGCAGTTATTTTCTGAAAAAAATATAGATTAGACTAAATCTTGTTTTTGGCTCTCTAGCTGTCTATGGTTGTATATATTGACATATTGATACCAACTCGTCGGATGACCAAGTTAGCTGTGTTTGCAGGAGCTGAGAGGTGACAGAATGGGACGGGCAAAAAGGCTGGAGCTTCTTTTGCTAAGTGCCTGTATTTTTGCATCTCTGGTGCTTGTCTGGGCACAGGATCAATCAGGTAAGATGATCTTTGTTCTCTGACAGTTTTTATATGAGTTTTTTGGATCTCTCTTTTTTTTCTTCTTAACTTTTCCGTGGAACAAATCACAAAAGACATAGTTAGGTGTGTGAGTGGCTTTCATGTATTGATGATATTATGCAAACATTCATTGAAAATGAAAGTCAACTGGCCACACAAACAAGATCATGAAATGTTAAACTGGTTTTTTTGTTTTTGTTTGTGACGTTTATGTCAGATTTTATAAGCATCGATTGTGGGAGTACTGCTGCATATCCAGATGGCACCACGGGCATAAACTACGTCCCAGACGATGAGTTTATCGACAGTGGCAACAAAAGTGCCATAGCTGCACAGTATAAAACTAACGGTCTTGAAAAACGGTTTGAAAACGTTAGGAGTTTTCCCAATGGTTACAGAAATTGTTATACCCTCAGACCTAAGCAGGAAGAAAGTACTCAGTATTTCATGAGGGCTCAGTTTATGTATGGAAACTATGATTTGAGAAATCACGCCCCCGAGTTCGATTTGTACATTGGAGTTAATCTATGGACCACTGTTAGCTTTGACAGCATTGGCGAAGTCGTGACAGCGGAAATGCTACATGTTCCATCAACAAACATTACAAATGTTTGTCTGGTGAATAAAAACCTTGGCACCCCTTTTATATCTGTATTAGAGCTGAGACTGGTGGACAAGAATGCCTATGGTTCTCAAACTGGTACGCTGAATTTGGCTTACCGGCTCAAT
Organism: Kalanchoe fedtschenkoi; assembly: GCA_002312845.1. NCBI lineage: Eukaryota > Viridiplantae > Streptophyta > Magnoliopsida > Saxifragales > Crassulaceae > Kalanchoe > Kalanchoe fedtschenkoi. The sequence continues at coordinate 1,372,999 of NQLW01000047.1, forward strand.
TTGGGGACATACTCTGAGGATGAAATAAGGTAATTTTATCAACAACTGACTCAGTTCATCCTGTGTCTCCTTGCATGTTTTATTTATTTATTTTTTGATGTGTAAAATACCGCATTTTAGGTTTCCTGATGATTCATATGATCGGATATGGAAGCCAATTGATTGGTCTGACACTATGAGCTACCTATCCACAAACTTATCGATCGCGAATAATAACTACTACCAGCCACCAGTTAAGGTTATGAGCACGGCCATCACACCCAAAAATGCTAGTAGGTGGCTGGAATTCTACTGGTCTGCAAACATACAGACCCAGTACTATATCTACTTGCATTTTGCAGAGCTGACCAAGTTAACAGCAAACCAGTCCAGACAATTTGATATATACTTGAATGATACTATATTTTATACTGGATTCACTCCTGCCTATTTAAGTGTCACTACAATCTACACGCCCAAGTCATATACAGGAACATGGTTCAATTTTTCTTTTAGAATGACAGACAACTCAACCCTTCCTCCGATACTTAATGCTCTTGAGATCTACACGCTCAACCTTGTGCCACAAATGGAAACTAACACAACAGATGGTAAGAAGTCTATGTTTCATCTTTATGGTTTACTTTTCATTCCCATTTCTGTTGTCGTACCTAATAGATGTTTTGTTAGTTGAGGTTATAAACATGATCGACTCAACTTATAATGTGAAGAAATTATGGCAAGGGGATCCTTGTGCACCGAGAAACTTTTCATGGGATGGCCTTACTTGCAGCTTCCCTGGTTTTTCTGAACCAAGAATCACCGGTCTGTAAGTAAACAGACCCAAAAACATTATATATAGATATACGCATGTATGTAAATTAGCTACAGTTGTACCGTGTAATTTTCTATGAAGTTGATTCAAGTGGTTCTGTTGTAGGAACTTGTCATCAAGTAACTTGGTTGGACAAATATCTCAAAACATATCAGGTCTCGAAATGCTGGAGAGCTTGTAAGCGATACAATTATCAAGTTCCATTTGTGTAGTCATTAGGTTGTATTTTACTTGGAAAAGAATTTTGGTAGTTTCGTTTGGCAATTAACTTATAGTGTTTAAATGTCAGGGACTTGTCTAACAACAATCTAACAGGAAGCATTCCTGACTTCTTGTCAACCATGAAATCCTTGAAAGTCTTGTAAGTAATTGTAGACTAAGTGCCAGTGGCTTCTCGTTAAATCTTACTGGGGGCGATAAGATAAAACCATGGTTATGTATTTGCAGGAATTTGAAGAGAAATAATCTCACTGGCACAGTACCTGCAGAACTCATAAAAAAGTCACAAGCAGGAACTTTGTTATTAAGGTAAGACACAAATAGTATTTTGTCTGTGGAAGGGCAGTAGATTAAATTCTCACTAAACTTTGAATTGTGTTTGCAGCGTGGATGATGGTCTTTGTACATCCAGCTCATGCAATGGCACAAAAATTTCCCCTATAGATAAGAAGAAGACGAATCTTGTAATTCCTATAGTTGCCTCAGTTGCTGGAGCATTAGTCCTCATTGTGGCTATTTTACTTATAGTGATCTTTTGTGTCTGCAAAAGAAAAGAAGCAAAAGGTGGGATTTGTGTTCAGTTGACATCTTTTTGTTGATACTTGTCAGGTCGTAATCATTTGGGGCAATGGATTCCCGAAACACCAGTGCTAGTCTATACACTTGCAAGCTCCAATGATTTTTGAGTCACTCATTTGGTTATGCCTTGCAGATGGACAAGACACACGGGTGGCTTCAGAAACATATCACAGTGAGGCCCCGGCAGTATCCAAGACAAAAGACCATGCGCCGTTAGAGTCTGGAAGTCATCAATTTACTTATTCCCAGATTCTGATTATGACCAACAACTTTGAGAGAGCTATTGGAAAAGGAGGATTTGGAACAGTTTACCATGGCTACTTAGATGGTGCTCCAGTGGCTGTGAAGATGTTATCTCCTTCTTCATCGCAAGGTTACAAGGAATTTCAAGCTGAGGTATGTCAAGAGCTAAAATTGCTCGTTCAGTAGTTGCATGTCTCCTTGAAAGCTGGAGTGAATGATTATTTGGCCAATTTCAGGCAAAACTCTTAATGAGAGTTCACCACAGAAATCTGACATCCCTTATTGGATACTGCGATGAAGGCGACAAGCTGGGTCTCATCTATGAGTACATGGCCAATGGAAACTTGGAAACAAACCTATCAAGTAAAAAAGTTACCAAACATTTTTTTTTCTTGTTTGAAAAAGTTCTAAGCACCATTTGTGCTGAACACAGGTAAAAGCCCAGAATACTTAACTTGGGAAGACAGATTATACATAGCAGTCGATGCAGCACAAGGTATGCACGTAATTGTTTAAAAATAATGCTATGTTTGATTTAGGGAATATAACCTGTAGAGGAAAATGAGAGGGGAATCTTGTAAATACCCTTATTTGGTTTACATGAATAATATTGCGGAAAAAAGTAGAATTGAAAAGTTGTATGGATGTTTTTGGTTCATAATAATGAAAAATAACGCCTTCCGTTGATATTTTTTCTATGATAATCAAACAAGAGGAAAGTGAACCATTTCATTGGGGAATTTTATTCCCATTTCATTTTTTCTTTCCATGCCATTTTCCCTGAACAAAACACAGCCTAACGGTGGTTGATTAGGAATTCTCAGTGCACTTTTTTCTAGTCAACGTTGCTGAAAAGCTGATGGACGTCATTGATGGAATACAGGACTGGAGTACTTACATAATGGTTGTAAGCCGCCCATAGTACACCGAGATATTAAGACTCCCAACATATTATTGGATGATAAATTTCATGCCAAACTAGCTGATTTCGGCCTCTCTAGAGTCTCTCCTGCTGATGGTGGTGCAGCCGATTATGTACCAACAATGGTGGCTGGAACACCAGGATATCTGGATCCGGAGTAATTATTTTAACTGCATCTTGGAGTCTCCTTTTAGTATCTCAAGCTTTGGAAAATATTGACGCAAACAACTTCATGTTGCAGGTATTACAGTTCACAATGGCTGAATGAGAAAAGTGATGTTTTCAGCTTTGGTGTTGTGCTTTTGGAGATAATAACCAGCCAGCCAGTGATTGCCAAAACTCCAGACAGGACCCACATAAGCAAACGGGTCAGCCATGTACTGTCCACAACAGGAAATATCAAGTCAATTGTTGATCCAAGGCTCAGAGGAGATTATGAAATAAACTCAATTTGGAAGGCTATTGAGATCGCAGTGGCGTGTGTGTCACAGTCATCCAACAAAAGGCCAACTATGACCCAAGTGGTGAACGAGTTGAGCCAGTGTTTGAAAATGGAGAAAGCTCGCAAGAAGGATGAGTTTGCGACTGAAACAACCATTGACTCTATTGAAATGGTGTCGGTGGACATTAATGCTGGGCTTACTCCCCTTGCAAGGTAGAGAGGTTCATTGATATATGCGTCTTCCAGCCCACATGTCTCTGTGTTCTTAAAAATAACTTGTAGCTTAGTACATTCTGTGGTTCAAGAAGGATGCTAAATGTGAAGTTTATTCCATTAACTGAAATGCCAGAATTATGGTTCAACATTGTGATTCGGGAGTGGTTGCAGTGTGCAATATTTCTTTTGCAAATGTTGAAATAAATAAATGTAAAAAAAAACTTCGTGTAGAAAGTTCTGAAGGTGTCACTTCATTTTGTGTCACGTGCATCATTATATAAAATGCCGAAAAATTTTACAAGTCAGTAATCACAGATTGGTATTGAGTTAGTTCAGATTACTCTGCATACAGAAACCCTGTTTGTCTTGCAAAAGTTCTTTTCTGCAAATTTTGAATTGCAAGATTGTTGACAAGTTACAGAAATTTATATTTGGAGAACTTCATAAATTCATATTGATGCAAGCATGCAGTGCTGGTACATCGCCAACATCTATTTTGAGTGGATTAAATGTAAATTAATCAGAAACTGTGTCAGATCAGAGTAGTGTACTGTATACACGGGGCTTACACTTAGTTGATATTTCTGAACCTGTGTCTTTTGTTTTAAAAGTCCTCTTTAAATCTGCTTTGTTATTTGCTGTGTAAAATATCTTGTTCACAACCTGGTGTCATTTCGCTCAGAACCGTTTTTGTGAGTTGAATTTCTCGGTAATGCTCCTCCATGTTCTGCAAAATAGTGAAGATGCACAAAGGAGGTCCATAGAGGTGACCATGTTGCTGGATATATATATATATATAGAGAGAGAGAGATCAGGATCAAATGTAAATAGTAATTTCATTGTAAATAGCGGAATAATCTTAACCTTCCATATGAATAGATCTGATGGATGTTATATAATAGTTGCAGAGCTGCACTGGTTAATATATACTCTTTAGTACATACAGCTCTTGAGGTCTTGTAGGCTGTCTAGTCAGTCATCGTTCTTAAATTCGACACACACAATGTATTAGAAAATTATTGATCCATTTCATATAAAGAAATTGCAACCTGTTGCAAAGCTGACTTTACAGGGACATAAAAAACAAAACAAAAATAGGATCAATAAGCTGCAGAAGATCTAGTGGCAGCAAAAGTAAAGCTAGGAGGAACTCGGCTGCTCACTGCATCTCTTACTGCAGCAGTTAATCTAGTTCAAGCACAAGACCTAATAATTTAGTCTCATCAATTACTCCACATTAACTCTTGATCATCCTTAAGCAAGTGATAAAAACACAACTAGCATCAGATTATTCAGTTCATATCCCGTTTGGTTCAGTTTTAAGTTTCCTTACATTACGTTCCATTCACCATCCAAACCTGCAATCTAACTCAAATACAAATATCTAACAAATATTAATAAGTAAGACGAGATCATTAGTATGAACCTTATTTAGATATCATTATGCATCCACCTTCACATGTATCAGCCTTTTTTCAAGAATAATCGTTAATCATAAGGTCAAAGATATGAACAAGAAAGAGCATGCCTTACTGGTTATGCACAAAAATACTTGCTATAGTTCACCAAACCGGGAATATATGGATACTCAAACAGTGATTTTACTCCATGCTAGTGAGACATCAGCCGATGACTTAGGACACAAGCTCATATTAGAGAGCATTGATAGTTTAAACTCTGTGTTTGTGAAAATACAAGCTTCACCCACAATCCTATCAAACATGACTTTATTTTGTTCTTTTTTTATTTTTGTATTTTTCCAAGTTTATTTTGAAACTTTTTCAATTTCTCGTATTTTATATGACCACTAGGTCAAGAGGTGATGTTTTATAAAGTCATGCCTTAAAGAGAACATATAGGTCACTCATACAATATAATTTTGAAAAATATTTTAAAATACATGAACTCATAGGTAGCACTCAATAGAGTCATAGAAAGATAAAATCATTAAAGATTACCTCAATCCAAGCATTAACATTATGCGAAAAGAGTTTTTTGAAGCTCACTAAGGTCTCAAACTAAATTGTCTGACTAAATCATAAAAAATCATCAGAATGTGTATAGAATCAAATCAATAGATTAAAGAAGTAAACATCTAGCAAAGCTTATATTTTTTTTAAAAAAATCAAATTTATCAAATATGTGATGTTGTGATATAAAAATAAAAGTGCATAAGAAATAAATAAAAGACTTAAGACTCTATTAACAGAATTGATGACTAAAATGATGATTTCCCACCTCACATTAAAGTTCAACTGTGTCGTCATAGTTCATAAGCATATATCATAGTGAAGGGAAATAAGCATGGAAAGAAAGAACCCGAAACGGAATCTGGTCCAGCTAGCTCCTTAGCCACACGCTGACTGACCAAGTACGTGTGCGGCTTGTCCTCTTGCACGTGACTCCTTATGAAAGTCCCCATGAGCTACATAATTAAGCCACGCACGTGGTGTCTCCTCTTAAACTTCATATTATTGACGATCTCCTGTAAAAACCAACACTACGACTTTTTCGTAGTGTTAGGAACTCAAAGAAAAATAGTGTCAGTGGATTTATCATGACATAAAATCTAAAATAGATAGTCAAGCCTGAAGTAAAACATGTCAAGCATCATATATAATATAGGGTATAGACAAGTACGTGATTTTGAATAATAAGCTCCTAAGCTTTGGGCGGTGCATCATTAGCATCGAGGTCCTCACCTCTATCCCTCAACATCCTCCTCAGTAGCCCTTGAGTGTCATGCTTCTCCTCTGTAAGGGTCTAGACTGTAATCTCCAACCTAGTAAGTCTGGAATCCATCTGTCTGAGCGGGTTCTTCGTGTAAGCGCGAACTAGGTCGACACCTTGCACCTCCATAGTGGGTTCTGGTGGCTGAGTAGAAGGTATATATGCTGGAAGTGATGTTGAAGGGTTAATAAAGTGGGCTTTGGTGTTGTGCTCTGTTGCTGTTGTCTCATCCTCTAGTAGCTCCTCATGTAGTGCAACATCCCTATGATAACACCATGTTGTTTGACCTACATAAATTTTTTTGTGCAATCCCACACTTGAAGTTGACATGATTAACTGGGTTCGATTTATCTAAAAACTGAGAAGCTAATCAGCTAAAAGAAATAGAAAAATAAGTGTGGAATTTGAAAAATGAGTCACCTCTCAATAAGTGCCCTTGTTTTTACTTCTTAGGTTCGATGATGCCTCGTGTCGATCATGGTGGCCTGCACACATAAGATTTAAACTTCTTCTGAGAAACTTTGGTATGGGTTGCAAGACCAAGAAACTTTTTCATGTGTGTTGACAAACTTTTTCTTGAGATGTTTCTTGAACATATGAGAATCATTTTGCTTCTTGTTCAGATATGGAGATGAAGTGGCAGTGAGTATGGGTAATTCTTTGTCTGGCGGCTCTTTAGATTTGGCCTTATACTTTCCACGCCGGGCATTTAGGGTTAAGGATTCATCATTTGGATACATTGGTTTTGTATTCTGACTAGCCTGCACATGTGAAAAAGTATAACTTAAAATTATCAGGAAAATTTGTGGAACTCTAAGGCTTACCTAACAGAACTTTAGTAATGGTTAATGAGTCTATACAAAACTCTTTTAGCTCAACTTTCTTCAACTTCTTGAACAATTGTCTTGTTTTGAGATCATCCATGTTAATGGAGCTCAACCCTTTATAGCTTGATTGTCATTTTGGAGTGTCAAAGATGCTCGTATGTATAATTTCATTGCCGAACTCTATGGATAGCATACTACTTACCACATAAACCCTAAACCCTAATAATGATGAGTTGATATTGGAGAGGTTGACTCATTTATGTTCAACACATAGAAATTTGCAAGAAAGATCGAGTTCTCTACCTACACTAATACATCCTCAATAATGTTTAATAGGTGAACTATCAGCTAATGAGATTATGATGATGGTGTGGGGGGTAAAGAGGGTGAGGGTGATTTCTGAAAATCCCTTTGACCGTAGTTCAAATTCCCTGGTGGTCGAGTGTGTGCGTTGTAATATTATATTAATAAATGTTTTTAAAAAAGTTATGACAATATTGCACTTCAACGATCTTAGATTGAGAGATTCATATGATACGAAGCATCACGTTAATCGCAGCTCTCAAGTCTAGCACGGTAAACATACCTGGATCCTTGCATTTAGGTGATAGTATATCAGTAAACATGGCTAATACAGTTGCACTAAAACTTACCATTTCATCTTTCTTTAGCCTGCATCATTTAGTGCATAATTCCTTTAATAACTCTGCATACTTTGGAATTTTTATAGTGCTTTGATTAATGGAATGGTTATTTCCACTTTCCAAAAGAAATCCCAAATCTCTCTTCCATAAATTATCTTCTTGGGAGTTTGAATCTTGAATGGGAAGGGGATAAATGAGTTATGACTAATACTAGCAAACACTGGATCAGAACAAACATGTTCCTCCTCTTTTTGAGCTATCTAGAAAATGTGGCCCTACATTGTTGTCGCATGCAAGGGTAATGCCTTTTCTACAATCGGTTTATGAAATTCAACCATGCGCTCAGGATTTCTTCAGTCTGCTTGTCTTCCTTGATCAGTTCTTCACCACTCACAATTATTGTGCTACGTTTTGTGTGGATTTCTTTATTTAAGAACGAACTCAGCATGTCATTGCTCGGATTTCATTCACATCAGTGTCCAAGTTTGTGAGAAGTTGTTCTATATTTGTGATTGTCAGGTCGAGCTCTTTCTTTGATGTAGTCCTCGAGTATGTCAAGTTGCTAATGGTTCTCTTATGTACTTGGAGCTCCCGTCCGGTACAGAGGTGAAAGCTATATGGGCCTCGGTGGTTGTAAGTAGTTGTTACTGGTATAGAATGTTGAGGTGGTTTTGAAGTCCTTGATGGTAAGTGTTAGCAGGTTGTCTTGTGTTTGACCTAGACAGTAACCTCCTATAGCCATCAGGTCTTTTTTCTCACTTACATATAGTAGTGTTCTTAATAGACATGCACATCTCACATTGCTGCACTTTAGAAGACTCCATCTTCTATAACATTGCTTGCACCATGACTATCAATTTAGAGAATTTAGAGGACATATCTGATGCTAGTGGTGGTGTTGGTGCTGAATTTGAGGTAGTGACCATGCACATCCCGCAAGTTTTGTTGAACAAGCGGGCATTTTCACCCATTTCTTTGATAATGGTCCTCACCTGCTTGGATACTTTTGGTGAAAGCCTTAGAATAAGCGTGGTGAAAAGCCATGATCTGTAGTAGTGTCTAAGTTTAAGAAGAGGCGTGAACTTGGAAAGTCGTTTGATCCTTTAGTGTTGGAGGACTTCCATTGGAGCAATGAATGGGTTGATAGCTCCATACGTTAAAGGGAAGAAGAGGAGGCAATTCTTCGAGAGCTTGATGACTTCGCTACACATAGAATGTACCGAGATAATACGCCCATCACATACATTATCGCCGCGATCGTGTTAATATATCTTCTTCCTCTTCCAACCCGACATCTGAATTCATTTCTACGTACGACGAAGATGTTGATGGTGATAATGGATTGGAAACTGCTAGAGCAAATGAAAGTAGTACATCTGGAGTAGAAGAAGTAGGATACAATTTAGACTTTGATGAGTTTGATTTATAAACGTTTGTTTTTCATTTTGTTAGTTTAACTAATTTTATTTATATTTACCTCTCTTGTTGGTTGTTAATGTTAATCAGATTTTACAATTGGTCAATAAACTTCCCTACATAGAATAATAATGTTTTTTTATTGTTTTACTTCAAGTATATAAATGTGCCCACATATATATATATAGGGGAGGGATCCGTTGTGAACACTTAAGTTGTGAATGATTCTGAACCAATGATTTTATTTCTTTTTTAATTTTATTTATTAAGCTCTATTAATTATCTAAAACTTATTAAATGTGGCAGATATTGAAATATTTAAGTATGTACTATATTTAATATTTTAATTTTTTATATAAGCATTTTAATCATTAAAAATAATTTTTTTCTTAAAGATTTTCTGTTCATTTTTTAGATATTCATATTTTTTTTAAAATTATTCATTGTCACATATTCACATTGGAGGGGTTTCACTGCCGTTACAACCAAGTTCACTGTCGTTTCAGAAATGTTCACTGTGTCTCAGGGACGTTCACTATGCATGTTACTAATTCACTGTTCATCGATCACTGTTCACTGTTCAATGCTACTATTCACTGTTCATCATTCACTGAATTGACACAACAATTTCAACAATTCCAATGGCAAAATTCTTCTTACCCCACACCTCTCCTTCTCAAATCTGAATTGCGCTATCTTTTTCGCACCTTTTCGCTTTAAGCTATGGCAGTTGGGTGATGGGATATGATGGATCTGGGGAGAGGGGGAGATGAGACGTCACCATGAGAAGGAGGAGACTCAGATCTGGTGACTCAGCCTTGTGCGTACTGTCCCGCCTTCGGATCTGGCGACTCATCCACCGCATGAACCTCTTCTCCACCCGTCCTCCCCGACATCAACAACCACTACGTTGGAGGCCGCCAACGTCCCTGCTCCAGCCGCCGCTGGGCCCCTAGATCTGGAGGAAATGAGGGACCGCCATGGAGGTTGTGGTTGGGAGAGATCTACCGTCGGTGATAGAAGGAGTGGGGTTGTGTGGAGTTTGCGATGGAGGATTGTGGTTGGGAGAGATGGAGAGAGGGTTGAGATTGTGCGGTGGAGAGAAATGTAGTTGGTAGAGATGGACATTTGGTGGAGAGAGGGTTGTGGTTGGGGAGATGAATTGTGGGAATGTTGTGGATTGAGGTATAAAGATGGAGGAGAGAGAAAAATTTAATTGGTTGAGTGAATTAAGCAATAAAAAATGTTGACTAACAAATTAAAGATACAATACTAAAGATAAGATATGAAAATTATGAAATTAATTATTCGTTTCATATTTTCAGAATCGTTCACAATTTATTCACAACTTAAGTGCTCACAACTGATCCAAATTCTCTCTCTCTCTATATATATATATATATATATATTATTGGGGACAAACCCAAAAGGGGCCCTGAACTACCGCGCCCTACCCAATTGCGGTCAGAATTACCGCGTTTTCCAAATAAGGGGCAAACCGTTAAATTTTTGACGAAAATGTTAACTCTGATACTGTAAATAAAACACCGTTAACATATTTAACTACCGTTAAAGCATCCAACGACAACCCCACCATCTCCTCTCTTCCAAACCAGCAGATTTCTAGGAGTGGCTATTCTGGTGAGGATGAGCTACAGTGGGACTCTTGCAAATTGTTGGATGAACAACCCTCCTCCACCATCACCACCGCCAAAACCCTAAACCCCAACCCCAACCCCAATCTCCAGCCCCAATCCTCGCAGGCCCGAACCAGAATCGGAAAGCTCCACGACCCCAACAGAGGCAAGCCCTCGACCCACTCCCTCCGTCAGCGAGCTTGTGCTCCAAACCCTAATCAACCCCGAGTTGAACCCCGACACAATCGATGACGTGCTGCAGCAGTTTATATCCGCCGAGCATGAGATTGATGAGATCTGTTCCGATTCACTGAGCTTGGAACTTCTGGGCGTGGTGAAGGGGCTGTGGTTTTACCAGAAATGTGACGTGGCGGTGCGGGTGGTGGATTGTGACATTAGCTACATTTCCTGATCCATATTCAAAAAACTCATATACCAAACCTCATTTCAAATTCCAGAATACTCGAAACCCTAAAATCACTACCACACACGGATTAGTCAAACAAATAGCAATTGATTGCACAGTTGGGATTCAACAAAAGTAATTAAAAAATCATCCGATTATGCAAATTTCATCACCAGAAAATTACGGCAACGAAATAAAAATGATCCTAATCAGCTTTCCCCAAATTATGAAACTGGAAGATCGAGTAGTATTTGTCTTTGTCCCTTATTTGGAGCTTCTGAGCTCTCGCCTTCTCTATTTTTATCTTCTTATTCTCCGTATTCGTCCTATTTGAAGTGGTGGTGAGTCTGCTGGCAGTGGAGAAGGGAGACGGTGGGGTTGACGGCAGTTAAATAGATTAACGGTGTTTCATTTACAGTAACAGAGTTAATATTTCCGTCAAAAATTTAACATTTTGCCCCTTATTTGGAAAACGCGATAGTTCTAATCGCAATTGGGTTCAGGGCTTCTTTTCGGTTTTTCCCCTATATTAAAAACACCTTGAACTTTTTTTTTTTTGATAAGAGAATTTATTAAAAAAGAAAAGGATGGCAGAAGCCTACAGGAGGGCGGCTCTCAGAGCCTAAGAACATGAGGGAAAAAAGAGCTAAGGCCTAGGAGGGGGCGCTAGGATCTTGTCCTGCTCAAACAACAAAGCAGTGGAGATAGGCATCGCAGCGACTCGAGTCAAGACAGAGGGAACTGCATTCTCGCGAAGGGAGACATCGAGGAGGTCGTGCGCGGTGCCATTGCAGTGACGTGAATATGCCGTGGTGACTTGAAACGACAAGTCTTCCCGCCATGTCGAGTAGTCATCCTGACAGTATATCAACATCGTGATTCGTCGAGACGACTTAATAACTATGATATGAACTGAACTGTTAGGGTAGTATGTTTTAATAATGTGAGAGATAGATGTATGAGGGTGGCCTTTTTGAGTTTGGTGAAATGACTGGTGGAAGAAAACTACAATCATTAGAATATATGAGATTGGGATGTGGGAAGTGAGTATCTGATGTGCGGCAGTAAAACTAAAAACAACTCGAAATTTTCTCTCTGCCTTCTCTCTAGAAAACCAATATCCAAGAAGAGGTGGAGGAGGGGGGTTGGGGCAGGTCCTCCTCCTCGCACAACCACTGACCCCAAGCCGCCACCCGCACCCCAGCCCTCGTCCCACCCTCACAGCCACCCCCACCCACACCCCAACATCGCCGCCACTCCCACCCTCACCCCACGGTTAGTGACAGATTTGGCGCCCCCCTCACGGCCAAACCCCTAGGCCCCACGGCCACAACCGCTCCAACAGCCTTGGCCTTCAGCCCTTAGTCCCGTCTCCACCGTCGCCAGCCGTTGATTGGCCGCTCCTCGCTCAAGATCTAGCCATTGAGCCTCACGGCTCCGGGGCTCGGGCGCTTCCCTCCCGGCTAGTTGCGGATCCGCCAAGCGTAGCCGCCTGATCTGACAGATTGGACAATCCGCGCCCCTTTCCCCTTCTCGCTGCGGCTAAAGCTCCTCGGGTACAGTGCCCCGTCTGTCCCGCCTCGAGTCCCCTGTCTCGACTGCCTCCCTCCCCTCGAGCACCACGCCGTCCACGCCTCCTCGCCCGTGATGCCGCGCCCATGCCTCATCGCAACCCGCATGTCCACAGGTTGCAGCCCTGCCCAGTTGGTCAGGTGCCCGCCCAGCCCAGCAGCAAAGCCCTCACCAGTCAGCGGCTTTTGAACCGCTCCCTAGGCCTCGTGCCATTCCCTTGTAAGCTTTTGAGCCGCGCCCTAGGCCTCGTGCCACCCCCTTGTAGGCTCTCGAGCCGCGCCCTAGACCTCGTGCCACCCCCTTGTAGGCTCTCAAGTCGCGCCCTAGACCTCGTGCCGCCCCCTTGTAGGCTCTCAAGTCGCGCCCTAGGCCTCGTGCCACCCCCTTGTTGGCTCTCTAGCCGTGCCCTAGGCCTCGTGCCCCCCTTGTAGGCTCTCCGAGCCCTAGGTCTTTTGGACCACTTCCAATAAAATAAATATATTTTTTAAAAAAAGAATATATGAGATTGAACTCTAATACCATTTAAACAAGCCAGATTATTTAATGCTTATTTTTTTCATTGATGAACACGAGCTTGTGCAATGAATGAAGACACATCAGAATAGATATGATTGGAGAAGGAAAGGGATGAGGAGAAACTCTCTTGCAGAGAAAGAAAGAAAAAAGACATCGGAAGGCTAAGTCATGAAACCTTTCTGACAACGAACAAAACTACATCATTCGATAAGAATGTTGTCGATCATGACGACGTAGATAATTGGCAACACTCTTATATCTCCGTACGATTTTTCAAATGAAACTGAGGCCTTTCACAGACTTAAAATGACGTTGCCATGTTGATAAAGTAATATTTTCATTTACTCATTGAGCCAAAAAAAAAAACTTTTCATTGATTCCTAACATATTGGATGAAAGGATTCTTGAAAAACCCTAATTTTGTTTTGAATAAGAAAGGCTTCTATAAGAAGAAGTTTAAAAGAGAATAGATTCACCATTTTTATAACACGTATATAACTACTTTGATGAAACAGTTTCAAAAAACTAATGTCATAAAATAGATTCATTTGTAATATTTGGAAGAAATTCTTTCATTACCAAAAATCTCTTTACTTTTGTCTCTACTCATTCCAATTCATATCCGGCGTCTCACCAGTCTCCGGCATCCGCCAAACAGTTTCAGGCTATTCCAATTCAGAGGGTTTGACTTAAAGTCTTGTATTTTTGTTCTAGTGCACCTACCCTACAAGGCTCTCATTCTTATTTATAATTATCCTGTAAAATATTTCTTGTTCAGTCAAATATTCTTTTTTCGATAGGGTAACATTACAAATCAGTTGGGATGTATCATCCAATTCAAGTACAAGCCAAATAAGCTAAATACTGAATCTTTTCTCGCAAACTTGGAAAAGAAAATCCAAAGGCTTTTGAAAATGAAAAGCATTTGCAGAATAGAGGAGAAAAAAAAAGTGAACATAGTTGGCAGTTATTTGGTTCCCGTTGCAACTTCGACAAAACTTGTACATAAGGGATCACTTTCAAAATGTTGTAGAGTCCAGTTGCCATAATCATCACTCATCTGGCCGACGGTCCAAATTCATTGTTTACACCAAATGGCAACATTTCAACTGAATCGATTGTGCCCGACGTGAGACCTTCATTCTTGCGAGCTTTTTCCATACTCAAACACTGGCTTAGATCACTCACAACCTGAGTCATGGTTGGTCTCCTATGTGAAGTTGTTGATACACAAGCCATTGCCACTTCAATGACTTTCCAAGCAGAGTTTGTGTCATAGTCACCTTGTAGTCTTTTGTCGATTATTAACTTAATGTCTCCTTGATTTGAAAGTACATGACTTGCCCATATGCTTACGTGAATCCTCTCTGGTGTGTCACTCATTACTGGTCGGCTTGTTATTATCTCCAATAAAACTATCCCAAAACTGAAAACATCGCTTTTTTCATTCAACTGTTGTGTGTGATAGTACCTTGCATATGCAACAATTTCATTGTGAGTAAAAATTTACGTTAACCACACAAAATTCTCATATATCAATCACAACACATTCATGATACCTAGTAATCAAGAATAAGAAATCTTACTCGGGATCAAGATATCCTGGTGTGCCAGCAACAATAGTAGGTACAAAACTGGTTTGACCATTATCAGTCCGAAACGCTCTTGATAATCCAAAATCTGCTAATTTTGCTTCAAATTTTTCATTCAATAAAATGTTGGTAGGTTTTATGTCTCTGTGAACTATTGGCTCCTTGCAGCCAATGTGCAAATACTCCAGCCCTGCATTTTTTGGGCAGTCAAAATTTCAACTAGATTTCACTTTTTCTTTATTTCCTATTCATTTGCGGTACCTTGTGCTGCATCAAGTGCTATATGTAATCTGTCTTCCCATGTCAGATACTCCAGATTTTTATCTGCAAATGAATATGTCAACTAAGGAAAATAATCATCTATTGTATCATGATATAATTTAGAAATGAACCATAAAATCACCCGATATATGACTCCCCAAATTTCCATTAGCCATAAACTCGTAGACAAGACCCAACGTCTCATCCTCATCACAATATCCAATAAGAGATGTTAGGTTTCGATGATGAACAGTCATCAAAAGTTGCGCCTGCAAAAGAAAATAATTAATCGAGATATGATACACTAAAATCGTAGAAAAATAATCAGATTCATATATATAATGTGATTAAAGAAGTCATACTACCTCTGCTTTGAACTCTTTGTAACCTTGAGTTGATGAAGCAGATAAAATCTTAACAGCAACTTGATCACCATCATCAGTACGACCAAGATAAACTGTTCCAAATCCACCTTTCCCGATGACTCTTGAAAAATTGTTGGTCATATTTGAGATCTCCGAGGATGTGAACCGATGGTTTTTAATATGAATCCGTTCATTTTGAGTTTGCTGCATGATGGAGCCTTTCACTGGCTCTTCTATGGAGGCTTGGCTTCTAGGCATTTCATCAGTGACCACAACCACCGGTGAGTTACTTGGATGAACATTATTGTTATTCATGACACCTTGTGGTTTTTTCTTTTTTGTACGGCAAAGAGCAACGACAAGCACGACCAAGAGTAAGACGATGACCCCAACAACTGAGGCTATGATTGGAATCAAAAGGTTGGTCTTTCTGCCCGGGAGGGTGTGGTCGCACGGACTGGTTAAGCATAGGTATGGGATGCCTTCCACAGACAAGGTCAAAGAACCCTGTTTAGATTTTGCTAATAAATCTGCTGGTACAATGCCATTCAGATTATTCCCGCTCAGGTTTCTGCACACACCAAATAAATAGTGTTAAAGAATTGTATTAGTGGAGTTGATTTTTATTTTAAATAAAAAGTAGTAAAGAATTTTTTTTTTCTTTTGGTGAAGGTAAATCTATTTAATACAATGTAGAAAACAACTTGTAAAGAAACTCTGTATGACTTACATATATTTTAAGGATGTCATGTGCGACAAGAAATCTGGCACAGTTCCCACAAAATTGTTATTCGACAAATCTCTATTAATCATAGCAAAGACAGTTAAATGGTGAGCTTCGAATTTAAAGCCAAAATATGATTTTGAGAATTTTGAACAGTGGGAAAGTTTCATGTGCCGCTTACAAACTCTGCAACAATTTCAAGTCATAGATGTAGGCAGATATTTTCCCTCCCAACTTGCTGGATGACAAATTCCTGCAATTTAAGAATTGATCTGAATTACTGGTTTTTTTAAACTAAAACTAAATCTTCTCCCGTCATGGTAAATCAAGCAGTGTGAAATAAAATATTAAAGTTTTTTCGGTTCAGAGAAAATGTAAAGTAAAGAAAAATGAGATGGAAAGTTGAATAAATTTTTTTTATATTTGGGTTAAGAAAAGTTTAGAGAATGAAAATTAGGTGGAAAATTAGATTAAATCAAAGGATATATTTTAATAGTTTCATCACCCTTTTTCATACCTATGGAAAATTCCAAGGAAACTATCAAAACACTTTATTTTAATTAAATTTTTATTTTCAAATTTTTAATTAGTTTATAACATCATAACTTTTCTTAAGTCAAATATAAAATTTTATCATATTTTCCTCACATTTTTTTCTTTCATTTTCTCCAAATCAAACAGAGCACAGAAATATAAGACTAGTGAATATTGAATTTGATGGTACATAAGAAACGTATTGAATCCATTCTTTTTAATGAATAGATCCGATCACAACTCCGAATATGGAATTTAAAGGGATAAAATAGAAAATGAAGATACTCTGAAATCATAGAACTCTAATGAAATATACAATCAACCAACATTTATCGAATTTAATAACAAGTCAGAAGAAATTGTTCGACCCTCTTATTTTGATTTTTTGAACCAAGAGATACATGAATCGGGATCCTAATGCAGATAGATACAAAGGGTCCAAAAATTTCCAAGAAATACTTGATATTAAAAAACTGGATATAATAAAATATTGTAATTAAATTAAAATTCTAAAAGTAATTTTAATGTTAGATAGGAAAAAATCCAGTGCTTAAATTCCGGGAGGAAATTCATTTACTGTACTTTGTAACTATTTTGTTTAAATCCATCAAACTTTTAAGTGTAACATAGTTTTAAGTAAAAAAATTTATTTACTTTACATTGCGTTTGGTTTAGGAAAAATTTGAGAAAAAATAAAATGGAAAAGAAAATAAAATTTTCATGAATTGTATTGATATATTATTATTTGTAATGGAAAAATGACACAAAAAAATCAAAACACAATTTAAATTAACAAATTTTTTTTCTAACTTTACATATCGTTTTTAGAAAAATCGGATATGAGGTGACACCTCATATTTGTTAGGTAAAGGATTAGGTCAAATTACATAGTTTTGCTAGTTTTCTCTTTTCGTTTTAGAAATTTTAGGGTTAATTCTAGCATATTATGATATTAGGATTTTAGGTTTTTAGAGTTTTAGAATTCTCAAATGTTAGGGTTTTATGCATTTAGGGATTTTTGGGGTTTCATACCCTAGGGTTTAGGGTTTTTGGATTTTAGGGCTTATGGTTTAGATTTTTTGGTTTTGTTGTATTTAGAACTATGGTATAAACATCTTAAAATCTTAAAATAAAAAAAAAGTAAAATTTTTTTGTTTTGTCTGATTCCTCACCTAACTTACATAAGGTGTCATCTTATATCCGACAAACCCATAGTTTTCTTTCTTACAAATTTTGTATAAACCAAATATAGAAATTATTTTCCAACTTTTCCTCGCACATTCCGTTCCCTTTCATTTTCTCTAAACCAAGTGCAGCTTCTGTATTTTTTATTTCTAGATTACTTAATAATAGAAATGAGAGAAAATCGGACCCAAGTACAACAAATATGTGACCATTAAAAAAAACCTACATTTTGATTAAGGGAAAACTGAATTTGCTTTATCAGGGTGTACAAGCTTGGTATACGATCAATTAACGACAATATTTAGGTGGTACTTTTAAGGGTTATAAGGTGTTTGAGTATATAGAGTTTCAGATTATTTGGATAAGGAAAAATTTCATGAAAAGGAAAATTAAATGGAAATAGAATAGAATAAATTTAAATTCTTCATGAAATCCATTTCACTTTTATGTGTTGTTTGTTTATTATGGAAAGTAGGAAAAAAAATCATTTTCTTTAATTATTAATCAAAAAATTTCATACAATTTTCAATCAAACTTTTTTTCCTCAAAATTTTTCATCTAAACGAAACAGAGAATTTCTTCAACTTTTCATCTATTTTTTCTTTTCATGTAGTATTTTGAGTCTTACAGTTTACAGGTTTTAAGAATTGGAGGGTTCTTAAATATTCTAGAACCTAAAACTGTAAAATACTAAAACTCATAATACACCGTAAATTACTAAATTATTTAAAACTGTGTCATTTTAATCGTTCGCGTACTTTAACTTGAGACTGTTCTTCCAAAAATATATATGCACGTGTCAGGCATTCGAGGGTACCGTCATAGCTCATATCCAGTTCCTCTAAGAACAACCTGTAACTAGTGCATGTGCAATTGTACTTACAAAGCTAAGATTCTGGGTGCTTGGTTGATAGTGAAACTGCAATTAAGACCCTTCCATATGTAATTCCTTGGTGCACATGGATCTCCTTGCCATATTCTGTTTAGGTTGTAAGTTGACTTGATGCTTTGTACAGCTTCAACTGTTCATGAAAAACAAAATAAGAGGGTTAAAAAAATGGGGTGGAATGTCAAATCAAATGAGCATACGGTTTGGCAGATTGTTGATAATGCAGCAGGCATGGGATACCGTCATCAGAGTTGGTTTCCATTTGCGACATGTTAGTGAGAGAGTAAAGCTCAATGGCATTAAGGATGGGAGGAAGAGTTGAGAGGCTTGTCTTCACGAACGTAAAATTGTACAAGGTTGCAGTTGGAGTTATTGGTGTCGAAGTGTACATAGTCGTTGCGCTCAGGAATCGGGGAGTCAAGTTCACGCCATATATTGCGCCATTTAAATAGATGTTGAATTGTCTTAGATCATATGTTCCCAAGGTCTGGATCTCAGCGAAATGCAGGTAGAGGTAATACTGTGTGGTAAGATCTGACTTCCAGCTGAACCCAAGTGCCCCATATGGATCAATAGGGGTCAGAGCCGTCTGCATCACAGCCGAAGGTTGAGCGTAGTTACTCTCCGTGTTTATTACAGTCCGAGAAGTGCTTATGGACTTCATGGTGGCAGACCAGTCAACTATCGTCCATATTCTATCATAGACATCATAGGTGTATCTGTTGAGAGCATTATTCTCGTATGGATCATTTACCAGGTGACAGAAATGGGAAAACTAATTGTGAAGGAGTTCCAACAAATTCAACTTGGTCATGTAGATTAAGTTAGTTACCTGTATTCATAGCTGGAACCAAGATCGAGCCTATCAAGGAGGGTCATTGAACCGGATGTTGAATTGTAAATGGTGTTTTTCATAAGTCGCAATTCGAGCACGGATATAAAGGGTATCCCTTTACCTTTATTTACTAAACATACATAGGTGATGGGTGAGGACGGGGCATGAATGATTTCAGCGGTGGCAGTGGACGGTGAGTCAGATATATTGACTGTGGTCCACAAGTTTCCTCCAACGTATAAGTCGAACTCGGGGAATTTGTTCAAGGAATCATAATTCCCATACATAAACCGAGCCCTGATCAGATATTGCGTACCCTTAACCTGATGAGGTTTCAGGGTGTAACAATTCCTGTCACCATCAGGAAAACTTCTAACATTTTCAAACTGTCTCCCAAGACCACTTGTTTTGTATTGTGTAGCGATGCTTTTGCTCACACCGCTGTCAATGTACCCAGCGTCAGGTACGTAGTTGATGTATGTTGTGCTCTCTGTATAGCTTGTACTACTTCCACAATCTATGCTGATAAAATCTGGGGACAAAATGATGAAGATTGTAAATATATACAAGGAAAAAGGTTACATTGTTTTTCATGAAAAATCAAACATGAACGGGAAATATCTCTCTTATTTTAAAACTTGTCATTTCTCCTTACAAAAAGAGAAAATGCAAAGTTTACTGAAATGTATTACCTGTTGAAACTTGAGCATGAATGGGTGAGGCCATAGCGACAGCACAGATGACCACCTTGATAAAAATGGCAACATTTCGTGCCATTTGATTTTCTCTGTCAATGATGCAATGCCAACATTATTCTCCACTTCTCTTTATATGCTGGGTTTCCAAATGAAACTGTATGTTGTATGCTATATTTTATACAAGTTATGCTGAATGGTTGGCAACTATATCAGTCCTTACGGTCCCTGAAGTACGGTGAGTTGGTGAGTTTTGGAATCGGAGCTGAACGAGTCAAGTTTTGTCAATTTGGGACTATTCTAACTCACCAACAGCAACAGCCTGTGCTCCTCAACACAATAGTTCAGGGACTTGTTAGATAGTGGCTGTCCATAATTTAAGTTAGCTCCTCATTAATCAATCATTTAGCCCACTCACTTAAGCTTTCATTTTAAGACTAGCTAGGTAAATGGATATAGAATAGACGTAAAACCTTTTTTAGTTTACTCTGACTAATTCTCAACTGCATCTGATGCAATACAAAACTAATCGTGTATACCTATGTCAAAGTGGAATATGAAAAGGGGCCATGAATTCTAATATCAATGCGCGAGGACAGCTAATTAAAGTTGTGATATTGGCATCACAATGATAATAAGCATGTTGAGAACATTAGGAAAACAATAATAAGCCAAATTTACGCAAATTCTATCCTGAGAAAATCATGAGACAACCCCTCGCGTAATTTTAGAATTTGGTGCAACTTATCAAAATTTCATTTTAGTATGGCGAACAAGTTTTGAGAGAAGCAAAATAGTTTATTTTTGGTGATGCTTAATACCCATATATTTATCTCTCACTAGCGGTTCTAGTAATTTTAATTCAGGGCCCAGGGGGTGTAAAAAATGAATCTGTCATATTACCTATTACGCGGTTTATGTTGTAAGTCGAGACTTCCAACCGGTGATGAATACTTAATAGAAATTTATATGAATTTAAGTTGTTTTTCATTTAGTTGAACAATGTATTTGACCTTTGAGCTTAACGCCAAAGGAATTAATTTTTTTCCTATTTTTAATATATTATTTATTTATTTTTATGTATTACGGGCTAAATTTGAGGATATTAAGATTTTTGGGTTAGATTTTGATTATAGAAATTAAAAATTGAATTAGATTTAAGTACAATATTAAAATTTAGGCTAAATAAAGAATATAAAAATTATTATTTTTTAATATGGATAAAAGTATTTAAAATCTTATCTAGAACTGTAAAGCCAAATATAGTCATCTCTATACTGCGTGTTTTTATTTTTAATAATCCGTGTGATAATATTAATTCAATTATAATTTGCATAATCACTACTATTTTTTGAAAAATCATCCTTATTTTAACTAAAATTATTGTGGTTATTTTCAATTATGGGAAATGTGCATCCAAATTACTACATATTGATATTTGTGACTCCCTAACTTTTCCATCATCATGTGAACTGCCTTCTATACATCCCGGACGTACGGCCTTTCAACCTCAATAGCACTGAGGAGCGTCGGAGAGATAGAGAGGCGGTGCTGGTCAACCGGAGGTTCCTGCTGAATTATTCTCTCTTAAACCTTCAGTTGTTGTGATGGGCTTCAGCCAAATAAATGTAATTACACATACTTCTCCGTCGGTCTTGATGGATCTAGTTTTCCAATATTTTTTTGTTTGTTTATCATAAAGCACATAATAGTAAGAATATTCTTTTATTCATGTTAATTCAAAATATAAATTTTAATTAAATATTTTCAATCTGAATCAAAATGTTTAAAACACTCTAAACATACAGATTTCCACTGCAACTTTGTTTCCATATATTAATATTTTGTTAATGATAGGCAGAAATGAAGCACAAATGTGACCGTCCAGGTTAATACTACACGCGTATCTCCAATTTTCCTTCTCATATTTTTTTTTAACCTTGGTGTTGACTCTTAAAGAAAGTTACTGACATTAGCTGTTCAGATGGGAGATACGAAGAAAGGGACGACGTGGAGCATGGGTATAATCAATCTAGCAAAGCTGCTAAAGAAAATAACAGCTACCAAATACTTATTGCATCTATTTCTAATCTAGTTGTGAACGAATGAATCATTAGGGGTTTGAGTTTGAGGTGAGGTTCATAATCCATATCAGCAAATGGACAGCGTCAATAGAATTTGACATTTTTCCCGTAACTGTAGTCCCGAGTAGGGACTTCATCCTAGGTATACTGACTTAAAGGGACCGTCACTCTTGTGAAAATATCGGGTGTTTTTGTTTTTGGTGAAAATTTCATTTATTCAAAGGAAGAGATGGCGTCAGACGCCTACAAACTCATGCTACCAAGGAACAGAGGAAGCTAAAACAACTAAAGCCACCGAAGAACGACTCTCTAGTTGGAAAATCACAAAACAAGATCTTATCATGTTGTATGAGTAGCTGACATTCGATAGGTAACTGTCTTCGATTAAGCCATATGTCGTTGCTCGGGATGACCAGACAACTTCTCGCCGCGGCGTTACAAGTTCGCAAGATACATTTGAAAGACCAACTCCCACTAATTCTCTGGCTAGCCACTGAAGATCAGTGCCTATCTAAAGCGGTCACGACGCTAGTATCCCATTATATCTCTGAAATGAGTATATGCCTATTTGAAGCTTCTCTTCTGATTCTTCTCAGAATATTCGGCACCCCACCATGATCCGACAAGCCCAGATTCGACATTCGGCCTGCCATGACGAGAGATCCTACTTGGTTTCTAGCAACAACTGCCCATAATCTCCCATCACACGCTATGTTCACTGTGATTCCCATCGGAGCTGGTTCCATAGCGCCAAGGAAGACTGCCTGATCTTGACTACAGCAATTTGAAGGCCCTGTTGTCTAAAGAGGGCTGCTTCATCTAAGCTTGGGTTGATGGTTGCTTTATAATTTGCAAGACGGATCCCGCTTAGGTCTTTCACGTTCCTGCGGAAGAGGAAATCGTTCACAACTATCGGCTCATCAAAAATGGCGGCTCATCGCCTCTTCCAAATCTCCCACAAACCCACACAGAAACAAAGCAATCTAATGGCCCCCAACTGAGACCTCACCTTACTATCTGAGAACCATCTCCTCGCTAAAATCCTAAAATCTTTGAAGGGATACAGTCCTGTAAGCTCGCTAAGGCAACTCCATATTCTTTTTGCCAAATCTCCCTTGCCAAAAACGTGCCCGAATGATTCCCTCTCAGCACTGGCACAACACCTACACTTTGACGCAATGGACACTACTTTTCTCTGGAGCATTTCATCTAAAGGGATGGGCGTTACACGTTACAAGTTCGCAGGATACATTTGAAAGACCAACTCTCACTAATTCTCTGGCTAGCCACTGAGGACCAGTGCCCATCTAAAGCTGAGAGGGACACTCCTATATAACTGTCAATATGAAATTTTCAATATCACTGTAGTCAAATAATTGCATAAATACCGAGTCAGGCCAAGAGAAGCAAAAGACTTGATATGTGCTAATATCATAATTAATATCTATTTAATTCTTACTTCACCTAGGTTGCATGCAAAAGTCTCAGATAAATAATTCAAATCAAGTAATTTCAATAATACGACATATCACTCAATAATTTAAAATTAATACGAATAATTTATGAGAGAAACATACTCGTTTAAAGTCTAGTAACCACGTTGAAACTGAATTGTGAAATTATGGAACCGTTAAACATGTAATATATATAGATTCAGCCAAGGGAGAAGGCGAGACAGAGTAGGATTCCAGCTAAGGGAGAAGGCGAGACAGAATCGGATAAGGATTAAATACATACGGCGTTTATTAGACAAAAACGCCGTCTATAGGCCACAATTTATACGGCGTTTTGACATAATAAACGCGGCATTAAGTTCACAAACTTTATATGGCGTTTTTAAATGTAAAACGCCGTAAAAAAGGTGATGCTTAAACGGCGTTTGGTGCAATCAAATGCCGTTTAAGATTGACAGAATTCATACGGCGTTTATTTGTCATAAACACCTTTTTAGATCCACATTATATACGGCGTTTATTATAAATAAACGCAGTTTAAAGTTTATACGGCGTGTTACGATTAAAAACGCCGTATATAGTCCTAACAAAAAGGGTGTTGTTTTGTTCTTTCATACATATACGGCGTTTTATATATATAAACGCCGTATAAATGTTACACGCCATATAAAGTCAATTATTTAAACGCCGTATAAATTGAATAATGTGGTAGTGAGCTGACGCTACTCGATATGTACTTTTAGTTTAAGCAGTAACGGATATGTTATGATAACAGCATTATGACTACCAATGACTAAGTTCTTGCTAGGATTTCAGTTTTTTGTTACAGAAGTTACAGATCATAGCCTCATGTTTTAGAGCCATGAAATTCCTAGCCAAATTTATACCAAGGCATTTGCCAGGATCCCCTCTAGTGGTATCCAAAATCAAACCATATGAGAATTTGTAAAATACCATTTGATGGTCCAGTTATTATTGCCACCTTCTATGCAAAAAATTTGAACTGAGATGCTAAACGTAGATTTAATCATACTGTCAAATACGAATCAGTGCCTCCTCGCAGAAGCGAGCTTCTTGGTGAGGATAACTATGGCATACCTTCTGGCTTTAACCAGGTTGAGATAGCTTTCTTAATTTGGATTCATTCTTAAGTATAGATTTTCATTTTACTGACAACAATATCACTGTTTGTGCTTTCAGAGTCCCATAAAAAGGCGCTGGAAGCATCTGAATGGTCACATGAGAGGCAAATGGAGAAGGTAGCAATGTCGTGTAATTGTTTAAGGAGATTCAGATGTAGGATCGAGGTTCGAAAATGCCTCTCTCGCCAATGCTCTGACCGCAGATAAATAAGGTCAGCTCTGAAAGTTTTGCTGCTATCGGTAAGGTCTATGAATTTTATAAGATGGTGGAAAAAATAAGTCGTTGATCAGTTCAAATTCATTTTGGTTACATGTCTGAAGGCTGAACGTAACAACATTCCAAATTTACTGAAGCAAGCCGCTTGAGGAGAATGCAGCATTGTAACTCCATGACATGATCATATATTCTTGACTCAATGCATTCGGTTCAGCGTCAACGGGAGGCACGGCAGGAAGACAGGTAAATTCAGTAAAGCGTATGAGATGATAGAAATAGCTTCTAAATTTATTTTCTGATATTTTGAATTCTGCAACTGCAATATGCTAAGGTTCGATTTTATTAAAAACCTGGGGAAAGATATATTTTGAACCTTGCCTATCATAAACTAAAAGCGATTGGCAATTCTATGTTGTTTTGGTACCAGTAACGAAAAACGAACAATATCTAGTAAATCTATTAATATTTGTTATAAATTCTGCTGTGGTTCGATAAACGTATCAGTCATGGGATTTTTTTTACTTTACAATGTTATTCATATTCATTGTGAAACGGTATGGTCTAAATTAGCAATGGAATTGAAATAAGTACGGAAACCATTACGTAACTGATACGGAAATTAAAAAATTTATACTAATTTTTAAAACTTTGAATTATTTATGGTATAATTTATAGAGAAGAACTTATATTACCTAAACGAATAAAATAAGACAATATAAAGGTAGTTTAACCACATAAAAGGTTTCTATTATTCTATTCTGCAATTCTAGATTGCGTACTTTTAAATCTTTATTTTTCCTGAACGAAAATATATTGTTTATTATAAAAAGTCTGATGTGGTTAGAAATACGTATCCGTCACGGGACTTTTGTACTTTACAAATCTATACATATTCATTGTGAAACGGTATGGTCTAAATTAGCAATGGAATTGAAACAAGTACAAAACTGCTACTAGACCTTATATGGAAATGCAAATTTTAAATTATTTTTTAAAACCTTGAATTATTTATGGTATAATTTATAAAGAACTTAAATTACCTTGACGAATAAAATAAGACAATGATAAAAATAGTTTAAGTTTCCATAAAAGGTTTCTATTATTCTACTATGCAAATCTAGGGTGCATAGTTTTAGGAAAAAATCTCATCAATTATGGTAACTTGAATTTGAAACAAAGTTTTTTGAAATGTCTTTCAGATAGTAGCCTCGTAATTTGACGGTTCTCTTTCGAGGTTCTAAATGGAATAAAGCAGTCTGTGTCGTAAACCATGAAACATATATATTTTATTAATACTACAAAAAAATGAAATGTCGAACATAAAGAATAAAGGTATCGTTTAGACTTTGTGTAAACGGAAAATTCCATTAATTACTTTATCTTTCGGAAACCATGAAAGTTTTATATATTATTGATACTACGAAAAAAAGAAATAACGAACATAACGAGTAAAGTTATCGTTTATACTTTATGTAAACTAAAAGGTTCTATAAGATACAGTAAATGTTATGACACCTTTTTATATCTATAAAGCAAAAGATGAATAGTAAACATTTTAAGGTAAATAAAATTAAACTTTTTTATATGGCAAAAACGGTAAGTATTCCTTTAGTATCGACTTCTACTATCTATATAAGCTCCGCATAACTTTGTATTTCCCATTACAACTCATTCTCTGAATTAGTTTTGGACTCGAAGTTTAATTCTGAGTTCCAAACTCATTCTCTGAAAATAACTTCTGAGAAATCTTAAAGTTCCATTCTCAGAAGTCATTCGTCGAAACCAGCTTCCAACAAATATTTAAATTCCCTTCTTGGTTCTTACTACTCATTTCTCTATATCAGCTTCTGACAAATATCGAAACTACGTTCTAAACTTTTACATTATCTGTTTAAGTTAACAATGGTTTTGGCAGTCTTCTGTATATTAACGTTTAGGTTATTATTATATAGTAATGTTACGAATTAATTCCATGTATCGAATCAATAAACCATCAGAATCCATATGAAATCCAATCTCCATCAGATCCACGTCCAATGTCATTGTGGATAAGGATGGACCCTTGGATTCAATAAGGATGAGAAACACCTGCAATTCCTTACGAAAAAACTCCAGACAATCAGGTGGATATGATCCATTAGAAAAGATGAGTGCTGCTGCCTCGCATACATGGGATGGAATCACAATACGGATTCCAGTTCAACAGAAGAAGAAGCTGGGGTTCTCAGCTTTTGTTCAACATTCTCAGCATCCGCAGCTGCACCTCAAGCCGAAAAGCAATGAGCCAACTCAGTCTCCGTGGTCATTAGTGTCGGTTTTTTTATATTTATCTTTTACAGAACGTACAAGTTCTGAGCTTGTATTCGATGGATTCATCGAGTCAATAAACTATCAGAAAATAAATAAGTCACGTATAAGACTTAAATTGCAAGCAAAGATCCTTGAGTCTAAAAAATGAAGTTATCACTTTTACTCCATTTTACCTGAACCGAAGATCTGAAATAAACTGTGTTACTTACAAATTCAACTAATCTAACGGTGAAAAATCTACTCAGTGGCTCAGTGCATCTTAGTACCTGGTAAGTGTATTACATTCACTTTAAAACACCTGTGCAGTTAAAAATATATTGTAAGGTTTTTACTAAACAACGCAAAGCATATAAACGGTATATTAGCTCAAATAGCTCCCGGGGTAAAGACAGATATGAAAACCAATACTAATACGGATAAGGAACTGCAAACTTTGAGGGAAAAACTAACTTTTAATTCTTAAATTCTCTAGGACATAGTATCAATCTATAAAGGTCTTATGTTACTTAAATAAAAAATAAATATTTTTGGTAAAAGTATTTTTCACTTCCCATAACAGGCTTCTTTCTTTATTCTTTTTATTCTGAAATTGTTCAATGCATAATTGTAAATATTTATATTCTAAAATGAAGAACCTTATAGATTAAAGGAACCAACATTTTAAGATAAAATTTTCAAATGGCCTTTCTGATAATATCCCCATTACTGTATTTTTTTTCTTTTTAGATTTCAAATTAATGGAAGAAAAGATTTTCGTGTCACGAACTAAGAGAGGCATATATTTTATTAATACTATGAAAAAGTAAACTAACATAACAAATAAATGAATCATTTTTAAAGTATGTAGAAAAACGTTGTATAGGATGCTATAAATGTCACGGAAAAATAAGAAAGGTACGTCGTTTGTTTATACTACAAAAATATAAACGAACATAACAAATAAATGCATTTTTCAAGTACAAAGGTAAAGGTTCTATATGTTGCTATAAATAACTTTTTTATGACAAAAAGCGACAAGTATTCACATAATTGTTGAGAGGGTATTGGATGAGATGTCAACTAATTGACATACAAACCAAGTGTATTCGATTACTCCTTAAGACGTCTAGCTCTATATGAGCCTTTCGTTTTCTCTTATATAAATAAGCATGTCAGAATATTATGTATCTCATCATTAGTCATACAGTTTTTAATAAATAGTATAGTTTTGTTCTTAGTTCTTACAAATCATTCTCCAAAATAAGTTTATTTGTTCCATTAGTAAACTATTAAAAATATTAGGATATTCTTGGATTTTCTGATATAAATAAGCATATTAGTAGTTTATCTCATCACAAGTCATTCAGTTTTTGAAAAACATTATAGATTTGTTCTTAACTCTTACAAACCAGTCTCTGAAATTAGTTTCTTAAAGTTCCATTCTTACTTTTTATGTTCCCTTGCGCTAAGAGCGACAATGGTAGTATTCGATATGTTATCATTCAGGAAACTACTGTAAATAAATGTTAGGAACTACTTTCCAACATCGAATCAATAACTATCAGATCCCTTATGAAATTATTTAATGATTCTCTTCCTTCTAATCTCCACCTTATCTATTTCTGATGTGGTTGGAATCAGTAAGGGATGATGCATTAGAGGAAACAAACATGGGAAACACAGAACAAGTGCCCGAGTAATTCTTCGGTGGACCACGTGGACTTTGGATACACCAATAAGGTGCCACAACGTAGCACTTTGACCAACCACGTACCGCGTCGAAAAGTAAAAAAATCACAACCAATGAGGGATTGTCACATATCACGTTGACTTTTAAAGTTCCCCGTGGCGGCACACTATGTTGAAGTTGGCTTTTATCGCACATCGTTGGGGTGTGAGTACAATGCTCCTCTAACCCCATATAAAATAAGCTCCCCTCCCTCGTTCCAAAATATACCAATCCTTAGCTATAATATTCTAGTAAGCTAGAAAATTCTCTTTCTCCTTCCTTATAATATTTTTTGAGTGAAATATAAGTTGTGTTGGTGTTCGAGGATGTAGGCCATTTTGGCTAAACCTCATAAACATTTGGTGTTCTTGTCATTTTATTATTTTAGTAGCTTTTCTTTTGGTGGTATAATTATAGTGGTTATTGTGCTTTTAATTGCATAGAAATATATTGTCTAAGTATATCTGGGGATATTCTGAATGGTGGTTCTGTCAAGGAGATTGGATATTTTGAGTAGACCGGTGTGTCTGCCCAATCTTTCCTGGGAATCATTCATTGCAATTAGCGGTTCAATAATTTACTTGTTATACTACACACTTTCGCACAACAATTGGTATCAGAAGCCAAGATTCTCATTTGCTCTGTGGTTACGGCAAAGCTGATATTCCACATCAGAAAATATCCTTTGGGCTATTCGAGTTGTGATTGTTGAAAACTACTAAGTTGATGGTCGAGAAGACTGAAAAGAAGGAAGAATCCACCATACCAATAGCACCAACCACTTCAGTAATGTCAAAAAGCTCTCTTTCATCTATAATGTCGAGTCTGGCGATGACAAGTGCGAAGTTCTTGATGGAGGTATTCGATGGCTCGGATCATTTCAGCATGTGGCAGGTAGAAGTTCTAGACGTACTGTTCCAATAAGGTCTAGACCTCGCTATTGAAAAGGAGAAACCGAATGATGCGGAGGAAAGAGATTGGAGGACGCTAAATCGATTAGCGTGTGGTACGATTTGATCATGCTTATTAAAGGAGTTGAAGTACACTTTTGCAAAGGAGACTTCGGAAATGCATTATGGACGGACTTGGAGGAGAATTTCCTAAAGAAAAGCATGCAGAACAAGCTATACATGTAGAAACGCCTATTCCGCTTCACGTATGCTCCTGGTACCACATTAAATGCGCACATTACAAACTTCAAGCAGTTGATTTCGGATCTGCTCAATTTCGATGAGACATTTGAAGAAGAAGATTTGGCGTTAATGCTATTGGGATCTCTTCCAGAGGAGTATGACTTTCTTAAAACAACTCTACTCCATGGGAAACTGACTTGTCACCAAAGGAAGTCTGTTCAGTATTATACAGCTATGAGCTTAGCCGAAAAGGCAAGCAGAGTAACAAAAAAACAACCGAAGCTTTGGTGGTGACTAGGGGACGGTTGCAGAAGAAGAACAAAGGTTCGAGGGGGAAGCTGTTGTAGATTCCAATGTAGCTGAGTGCAATGATCAAGACTCGGACTACTCTTTAGTTGCAGTCACCACAACAAAATAATCCAATGCATGGCTTCTGGATTTAGGATGCAGTCACCACATGACTCCCAACAAGTATTTGTTCTATGAGCTGGTAGAGCAAGAAGGATACGTTGTCCACACAACAAATGATAACCCTATGGAAACATGGGGAGTTGGTACGGTTTGATTGCAAAATTGTGATGTATCAGAGAGGATCCTAACGGATGTTCGCGATTTGCCAACGTTAAAGAAGAACCATTTTTAATTGGGAGTGCTCGAGGGAATGAGATACAAGTGGTCAGCAAAGAATGGATTGTTGAATATAACTTCAGGGCACTTGTTATCATGAAAGGAGTCCGGAAGAGGAATAACTTAATTACTATGATGATAGTATAATTATTGGAGAAGCAGGAGCAGCTTCCAGTGATGATTGAGAGGTGAACTCATACAAGATGTGGCCTATGAGGCTGGGACATCCCGGGGAAAAGTCTTTGAAGAAACTGGCGGACCAAAGACTTATAAATGGAGTCAAGGGTTACAAACTAGAGTTCTGCAAACACTATATAAATGGGAAGCAGAAGAGGGTTAAGTTTGGCACAGCGGTTCATGATACTAAAGATGTCTTGGAGTATTTGCACATTGATGTGCGGGGACCTTCCAAGACGACGTCGTTGGGAGGCAAACAATATTTTGTGACCTTCATTGATGACTTCTCAAGGAAACTATGGGTGTATACTATGAAGTCAAAGGACGAAGTGCTGAATGTCTTCACAAATTAAAGAAGATGGTGGAGACTCAAACGGAAAGAAGATCAAATGCCTCTGATCATACAACGGTGGAGAGTACAAAAGTAATCCATTCAAGGAATTTTTTGTGCTAAAGAAGGCATTATTCGGCACTTCACAGTGTGAGAAACACCACAACAGAATGGGGTGGCGGAGCATATAAATTGAATAGTGGTAGAAAAAGTTTGATGTGTGTTATCCAATGCTGGTTTGGGCAAACAGTTTTGGGCTGAGGCATTAGCATATGCATGACATCTCATCAATCGTCTACCATCAACGGCCATTGGAGGGAAGACGTTGTTAGAGAAATGGTTTGGAAAACCGGCTAATGATTATGATTCCTTACACATATTTGGCTGCACTGCCTACTATCATGTAAAGGAATTAAAACTCGATCTGAGGGCAAACAAGGCACTCTTCATGGGGTAACCTCAGGAGTCAAAGGATCGTCTTTGGTGTCTTGAAACCAAGAAGATTATCCTTAACCGAGACATAACCATTGATGAATCTACCATGTTGACAAAGGTTCACGTTCAAAGAGATGAGAGTACTCCAAAATAGGTGGAGTTTAAGTCAAGTATTGTCATATCAGCAAGTGAAAAGATCACTGTGGTAGATGAGGAGTCTAATGAAGAAGAGATTGAAACTGAAGAACCTCAACAGCAACTTGAGTCAATTGCAAATATGAGTCCAAAACGCACAACGAAAATATCTTCTTGTTATGCTAATACAGTAGCTGAAGCATCTGTAGTAGAAATCCATGAAATTCCTGCCACCTATCAAGAAGCTATCCAGAACTAAGATGTAACACGGAGGATTGTCATTGAAGAAGAAAATGAAGTCCCTTGACAAGAATAAGACATGGAAACTATCTAGTTCACCAAAGGGAAAGAAGGTGATTGGAGGAAAATGGGGTGAGCCTTTTCCTATGGAAAGTGAGACACGGGATACTTCCTCTAGATTACTTGTTGCAGAAAATGGGCATCTCTATTGCTTCTAGACGCAGATGTTGTGTGATTGGTGCCAGTGAATCCTTTGATCATGTATTCGGTCGGGGAGAAACTGCCAAGAATATCTGGAAATGTCTCAGCGAGCTAACAGGTCTCTACCCTTTCGAAGATTACAAGTTATTGGCAAGAAAATGGTTTGCAGAGTCCAATGTCAAATCCCAAATGGGGGCTGTCCGAGCGCTTTGCTTTGGTCTAGGTTGTTAAGTATGTCACTTGGCAAATGTCCCACATCGGCTAGTGAGGAGAAGAAGAAGTGACTTATATTGGATTGTTGAACCATGACTTACAAATCTGGGCTTTTGAGTCACAATGGGGATACAATCCAATATGAGCCGACCCAAAAATTCAACATGGTATCAGAGCCGACGGTTCAATCCGGGACCAGTGAATACGTGTTGGAGGCCAAGGGCATGAATGAAGGCTCCCCAAGAATGAAGGACGTCGCAGGGCGACGAGAGTGACTCGCAAAAAGTGCGAGTGAGCTGGTCGGGCTAGAGAGAGTCGCAAAGCGACTGAGACTTGGGTTGGACCCCAAGAGAGCGGGGGAGACGCAGAGGGCGCACCTACGAAGAGGACGCATGCCACAAGAAGGGGCATAGCCAAGTATTGATCGAGAGGGAGCATATGACATTTCCCAAGTGAGGGGGAGATTGTTAAGTATGTCACTTGGCAAATGTCCCACATCGGCTAGTGAGGAGAAGAATAGGTGATTTATATTGGATTGTTGAACCATGACTTACAAGTGTGGGCTTTTGAGTCACAATGGGGATATAATCCAATATGAGCCGACCCGAAAATTCAACATAGGTATGTGGGAGATTTGGAGAAGACGTTGTGCACTCAAGTATGATGACCCTATTCCCCAAGACAGTTATTCCTTTCGCCGAAGTGTTAGAGATACAATTGGTATTCGACTCAAAAACTACAAGGCTTCAATCAGTCCGAACCCAGATGACGTTAATCATTTCCGTAACTGGGGTATATAAGTCGCGGAAGTCAAAATCAAGCAGGGTGCCCCACAAACCTGGAAACCAGCCTCCAATGGACTCACGGTAAATTTAGCGTGTGATGGTAGCTCCGGAGCGGTCGTTATTAGAAGCCCTGAAGGGTCCCTCGTAGTGGCAGCCCGCTTATTTAATCTTAACCATGAAGAGAAGGGAGGTTTGCCAGACATGCTGAGAAGGATCAGGAAAGAAGCCACAAGCAGACGCCTGATGATCTCCGAAATTCAATGGGACCGTAATGTTGGAACAGCGACAGACAGGCTATGGGCTGCAGCGTTATGCGATAACCTCTGGGATTGGTCGTTTAAATGCATTCCCAGAACCTGTAATGTGCTAGCTAGAAGCTGCCTATACAGCCTAACAAACGACTCTTGGATTACCAACAGGCAGATGCCGAGTGATTGCCAGCTACTCATCCGTAAGGAAGAGATCTTATGTCGTGGCACTCCCACGCTGGTTTAGATAGGCATTGTTTTGTTAGGGCGGCCCCGGACGCCCCTTAGTTTTTCTGTTTTTCTCTGGTAGGCGCGAGTGAAGGCAGCCTGCTGGCCTTCCCCTCTGAGCCGTTGGCTTTTTGTAGGTGTTTGGCTCCCTTTCTTTTTAATATATCTCAATTAAAAAAAAAGTAGGAATTAAAAAAAAAACCATACCATATAATTCTCTAATTTTCATACTCTTATCCTATTTTGAAAATGTCATGAAGATAGCATATCGTTAATAAGCTTGACAAGAATGCAAGTACACCAACTTAAGAGAAGATCTCTTTGTAGCAATACAGTTGAGCTTCATATCTAACAACATGATCAAGTCTAGAATGTGCGACATGACCTTCATTTTCATGAGCTTCCGCCCGACCAAAGTGGTGAAGAAAAGGGGCTGCTCGGACATGTGAAGGATAAGTTCTTTTCCTAGCTTCCCTGGAATGCGGCGAGGACGCCATAAAGCTTCCAGTACCTAGATCAATGTAGCATTTGACTTGAAAGCAGAAGACTGTTGTATTGCGATGGAGATGGAAGGAACATCGGGGCTTAGGTTTTTGCTTCGTTTGGTTACTATATGATCAAATAAGCAACCTCCCAGGCATAAGGATGAGCAATATCTAACACGACTTATAAACATAAAATCATACAAATATACATGAAGATAACGAAATTTTCTATTGTATATCCTGGAAAGAAGAGT
>NQLW01000047.1:1409949-1445408 GCA_002312845.1 Kalanchoe fedtschenkoi
CCGCAGCCTGCGGCAGCCGGACCGAAACCTTCAGCCCACAAGCATCAGCCACTTGCTGCATCAAGCTACTAACCTCCCCCCCTTCAGGCGTAGATAAGGAAGTTGATCCGGCCATAGAACTCTCCATAAACTCGGCTTGCACCTCCATGTTCACAAATTGCTTCTCAAACTGATCCACCGTCCCGCTCATCTTCTGTAGATTCCCAGTGTTCAGCGACGACTCCAATGACTTAACGATGGATGCCATGGACTTGTTGATCATGGTCATTTTGGCCTGCGTGCCCCGACGGGCCACCACATGCATCCAGATGCGACGCGAGAAGCAAGTAGTTCATCTGCTCGCTCCGCTTCCGGATGGCTTCTCGGCGTATATCCGAGCTCCTTCCATGTTGCCTTTTTCCATGGCTTTCTTGATCTTCAGCTTCACGGACTTCTCGCCCTTCACGCACTTGCGTGCTTGCCGCTGCAGCGCCTTGGTGGTGAACTTCAACTCCATGCAACTTTTTTCGTTTTCCTTCAAGCTCTCCATAATATCTGCCCATCTAAACAAGTTGTAGCATAAAAAACAGCAGGTAGGAAAATTAATGAAAAGATGAAAAATCCATGCTAAGACAGTTGTCAGTGGCACCAACAAGAAGAATAATCTGAAGCAGCAAAATGTCTATCAAATTTCTTACGTGTTAATAACACTACCAGAATTTTTTTTATTTTGCGGATCATATTTCTACCGTAACAGGTTTGGTATTGATCCGAAAAAGTTAATTTTTCAGGGCATAATACGAAACACGAAAACCACCCTCAGAACAATCCGAAAAATTAATTTGTGGATTCGGTATCGGATTTGTTTCGGTTTTCTCGGGATGGGATTAAAATACCATACAAATAGAGGACCGTGGGGGGCTTTTTTTCGGGTTCAAATTTTTCGGATCTATTGGGGACTAGTAGGGGACTTATTTTCGAAAAGTTTTTGGACCAATTCCACATCTCTTTCGGATGTGCATGTTAAATACATAGTCCACATTTAGGGCAATTTTCGGATCATGGGAGGAGTTTTAGGGGGAGTTAATTGAGGGATTATTTCGGACAATTTTCGGACTTTTGAAGGGGTTTTTTTTTAGGGTGTGTAATCCACCTTTAAGGATTAATCGGGGTTGTATAATGAGGTGTGAGACTGTTAATTTTGTGTAGATTCAAAAGTTAAAAATTGTAAATTAATTATTAATTATACCATTATATTATCTTCCATTTTAGATTTACAAATTTAATTTAGATGTATCATTTAAAGTTTAACATCGTTAAATACCGAAGAAATTTATATATATATCTTAAATATACATACA
Organism: Kalanchoe fedtschenkoi; assembly: GCA_002312845.1. Lineage (NCBI taxonomy): Eukaryota > Viridiplantae > Streptophyta > Magnoliopsida > Saxifragales > Crassulaceae > Kalanchoe > Kalanchoe fedtschenkoi. The sequence goes on from NQLW01000047.1 coordinate 1,411,290, forward strand.
TGTCTCGTAATTAAATTAAAAGTGCATTTTAGTGTAATTAAATATTGAGATTAATGATTTTTAGTTTGAAGATATTTCATAAGATTTGAGATATTATGAAGTATATTATTAGCAGTAATACTACTATAATATGATTTTGATACTGAAATTATAATAATAAAATTAGTTTTCAAAGTAAATAAAAAGTGAAAACACAATAGTTCAAACATAAAAACACATAATAGTCACATAAATGTTAAAACATAAACAATCAAAGCAATGTTCATGAATGCAGGTAGGGAAGTGAGTGGCCTAATCTGTAAAGCGTAAAGGTCCTGGAGCATCATCAGAGGCATCCTCACCTGGTGGATAAGGCGGTCCAGTATAGGGCGGTCTCACATCGCTCCTGCTACCGGTCAGTAGGGATAAAATATGTTGTTGGGTGCGGTTTGACTCCTCATGTGCTCGTCTCGCCTCCTCACGTGCTCGCCTCGCCTCCTCACGTGCGTGCCTTAACTCCTCATGTGCGCGCCTCGCCTCCTCCTTTGTGCATGTAGCCTCCATTTTGATTTCTTGGCTAGCCTCAGCCTATGCGCAAATTTGTGCTTGGAGCAGTTCCAACAGTTGGGTAAACTCATCATCAATCATGCGCCCTAGATTAACCGACGAGCGGCTGGTACTGGAGCTACTGAAGTCGGACTGGTAAAATTTCACTTGACTGCCAAGTCCTCCTCTATATTCAGTGTCAGTGTCAGCAGAGTTTCCTTGAACTGTTGACCACAACTGTAGCTCCTGCTGTGCACGAGGAAGAGACGTGAAGACTGGATCTACTGCTGAACGGGCCTGCCAGGCCCCATCCATCGATTCCTACATTTTTATAAAAGAATTGATGAGCGCTGGGAAGCCGATCATACTAATTTACTTAAAATGTGATTATTAGTGGTTTATGTTACTCACAAAGAATTGTAATGCTTGTGGATCAACAATTCCAGTCTTCTTGTTTGTATGAGTGGAAACATAAAATTCAGTGAGAGGGACGACTTTTCCACGTTTGAACACCTGCTCATTAATTTGGAAATTTGTTAATGTGTATGTTAGGATAAAATATGTTAAAGAATCAGTACATTTAAATAATAAATTACTCATATGAGATTATATGGTTGTTACCAGTTTGGTGTAAGCCTTGAAAGAAGGCTCGGACCCATGATGATGAGTGTAGGGCGCCTTATTCTTTCCTTCGGCACTTTCTTTCTCAGTAGCTATCTGTTTAGCAAGCTTTTGATCTTCTCGTTGCTTATCGAGAATGAGTGGGACGTGCTTTGGTTGAACGAACTCAGGCAAAGTGTACTCATTGACATCGTCCTTTCCCTTTCTGCGTTTTGAGAACGCATCATTAATGACTTTCTGGATCTTTGCCTTGAAATGTTCTTGGCCTTTAGTTCTTTATTTGGATGTCATGCAAACAAACGCTACAGCAATAAATTAATGAGACGCAATGTTAGTTTAGTATCCAACAAGTATGTATATAAAATTTTAGAGTTTTTTACTTAGTACGAACAAAGGTATTAATGAGTTTTACCTTAAACTCATTAAACCACAAGTCCCTATCTTTTTTCGGGGCATCACTGTAGGTATAGTATGGCCCCTTCTAATTTGTCCTCAAAATCTCATGTCGAATCATGTGCGAGATGCCCTCGGGCTTAAACCTGCATGTAAAATAAAATTCACATATCTTTGAATTATACATATTTTAGAAATTATTAATCATATTGATCACTTACTGCTTTGGACTACACGGTTTGATGAACACTCTCCCACATGGTAACCTCTGACCCACAATGAAACTATCCCATTCCTCTGGTGAATAGTTTCGTTCTGGTCGGTCCGGCTGCTGCGCCGGCAGTGGCTGTGACTGTGGCTGTGACTGTGGCTGGAAGACAGGTGGTGCGTCAATATTATCAGCAAACTCATCATCATGTCTAAGAGTTTGACGGTCTGGTACTACTGCTGCTGCGTGTGTGGCAGAACTACTGCCTGGCTCACAAGATCCCGCTGATGACGGACCATGACGAGATGATGATGCGCCATGCTGTGGTGTCGACCGCATCAGATACGGATGGATGTAATCTGAACCAATCATGGGCCATGATCCCTTTGGGGTATGTAGACTGAGAGTAGTGGGAGGCGGCATGTTATAAGGTAAGGGCGTATAAGGCATCTGCTGGGGCATGGCCGCTTGCATGGAAAAAGCATTATGACGATGATCATTGAGAATCGGTCTATAGAACTCCTCTCCCACAGGTTGTGTCTGGGACCTGACAGGGTATACGCCTGACATAGGAGGCATCAGGGCGTATCCATAAGAAGCAAACCCCGTAAGCGAGGGCGTTTGCTGCTGTGTCAGAGGGCGTTTGACATATCCCCTCGTATATAACATCCTTCCTAGAAATTCTCACCGGCTGCTCCCCTCCCTCCATAACGTTCTTCTGAAACAACACTTTATTTCGCCTATACGAATGATTTCTTAGTAGGAACTTCCGGTGACAGTCAAACCAAGTTGTCTTTCTACAATTGTGAAGATAATATCCAACATTTTGGTGCATGCAAACCGGACATGCGAGTTTTCCTTGTGTCTGCCAACCCGAAAGCATGGCGTAAGCAGAAAAGTCATTAATAATCCACATCAAGGCAGCGCACATTTGAAAGTTTGAACCTTCTGAGGCATCAAATGTTTAGCCACCGACTTCCCACAGAAGTTTAAGTTCATCTATAAGGGGCTGCAGATAGACATCAATCCTCTTACCCTGACCTCACGGACCGGGTATCATGCACGTCAAGAATAGATAGCATTGCTTCATGCACAACCATGGGGGTAGATTGTATGGAGTAATAATCACCGGCCAACACGAGTATGACTTGCCACCGATTCCAGAGAAAGGAGAGAAACCATTAGTGCATAAACCGAGTCTCGCATTTCGAGGATCTTCTGCAAACTCTGGATATGTATTATCAAAAACTTTCCATGCCTCAGCATCAGATGGATGTGTCATTACACATGGATCGATTCTTTTTATTCCTTATGCCAACGCATATGCCTCGCGGTTTCGGCAGATTGGAATAATCTGATGAGCTGTGGAATTAATGATAGGAAGAACATATTTTTACGGGCAATCATGCCGCCCATCACGCCAGTCTTCTGTTTGAATCTGGCTTCACCACAGAATTTACATGTATTGAGATATTCATCACCTTTATAAAACAACATGCAATTTTGCACACAAGCATCGATTTTGATGTACGGATGCTCAAACCTTGCAGCGACCTTTTTTGTCTCATAAAAATTGCGAGGGAATGTATTATTGTCCGGCAGTAGATCGCGGAACAAACCACATAGCTCATCATACGTACTTTCTGACATGTTAAATATTGACTTTATGTTCAACATCCTCATGTTCACTGATATATCTGTATGAGAAGAAGTGTTTCCAGGCCATAGTGGTTGTCCTCCGAATGGATCCTGATACATAGTTGTGTCTCCCTCTCCACCACTAGTGGTCGCTCCGGGATCAATATTACTCGGATACGGTCGTGTGATGTGGGTATAGTAACAATGAGGTTCTTCGATCGGTACATAAGGCGGAATGTTAGAATATCCCGAACCATAATAGAAATTCGGCAGATACATTTCCCAGCGTGCTTCTCCGTGAGAGGTCTAGTTGAAATAATCACTAATAAACCCCAGACTCAATAAATGTTCTTTTACGGTTTCTAGCGGCTGCCATTTCTTATTTTTACATTTCTTACAGGGACAAAATATCTAGCCAGCAGATACCGCCCCATTCGCAATAGCTGAGTTAATAAATTCTTCAGTTCATCAACGTATGCCGATATATTTCGGTGACCGTACATCCATGACCGATGATACATTAACCCATTCATTTTATATATCATCGACATTCGTATTGGACTGTAAATTGGTCGTAGTTAAAATATCATAATTCGATCAAGAAATAGTTGATGTATACTCATGTCCCAACCAATGTTTTACATGTGTTATCCTCAAATTACGTTAATTTCAATGACTAAAAAATTCAAAACATCTTCCACATTAATTATTATGCTAATCGATCATTGATAAAATTTTAAAAATGATGACTGATTTTAAATTTCATTTCAAATTATATTATTATGACATAAATTATAAATATTATAAATTATATTTTATTTCAAACATGAAACTAGCAATTTTCCAAAACTGAAAAAAATATAATTTATTATATTACATTACTTTTAATAGAACTTCAATTCAAATTCATTTATTTAATTTTAATTTGTGAACTTCATAATTATTTACATAATTTTCAACTATGCCTTTTACTGCATAATTAATTTATTATCACAAGGGTGAAATAAATATTATGCTTAATATAATTAATAAAAAACATATCCACAAATACATAATCAACTTAATTAACTACATGCAATTATAGTTATTAAAATTTTATTAAATTATAAAAAATCTATCAAATCAATTTAACTAACTAGTCATCGTACGGATAATTACTTAATATTTATCAACTACAATTATATATATATTTTAATTCAACTGAGATTAACATATATATAAATACTATTAACTTAAGTTATAATTTATTAACTTTATTTATCAAATTACCTAATTTTTTTAACTTTTAAATATTATAAACAATGAATCTAAATTTTCTGCAAGATCGATCAAATCTATTCAATTAAACAAATTATACATATAACATGCATGAATCCTCAAATTTGCAAAATAAATATAAACTAACCTTTTTTTTCAAAATATTTAATCAATAATCAGAAATACAATCGTCTTCACCGGAGATCAAATCTGGTTCAGGTCTTCACGGAATGATACGAAACAGCATCGGACGTTTGAATGGTTGAAGGGGTTAGATGAAGGGATGCATGGTTGTTGTAGATGAAGGGTTAGGTTGAGTGATGAGAGGGGGTGATGGATCCACGGATGAATTAGAAGTTAGGGGTGTTTATATACAACTCTCATATAAGACGAAAACTCACGGGGTAGCATGCAACAAAAAGGTCGGACGGATTCCTGAGCGGATTCCGATTCCCTGCCCCTGACATGCCCAGCCCCCCTGACATGCAGCATGCGACAACATGCGATTCCCTCACCAAAATTCCCCAACAGATCCGATACATTACCGAAAAAACAAAAAAATTAAAAAATATTTATTTACAAACCCGAAAAATAGCCGAACCAAAATAGAAAAGTCTGATAAGTTACCAAAAAATATAAAAAAAAAAGTTAATAGACTTAAACCGAATAAAAAACATTTACTCAAAAATCCAAAAAGGTGCCGAAAAAAAACCAAAAAATCCATATAATGGTCCGAAAAAATGAGAAACAGATCCGAAAAGTATTTATCAAAAAACCGAAAATAATCCAAAACCAAACAGAAAATAGTCCGAAAAATGAGAAATAAAAAATTTATTACAAAGTCCGGAAAAAATGTCTAAAATAAACCGACATTAGTCCGAAAAAGAATAAAAAAATTTTTATTACAAAACCGAAAAATAGCCGAACCAAAACCGAAAAATCTGATAAGTTATTAACTTAAACCGAATAAAAAACATTTACTCAAAAATCCGAAAAATTGCCGACGAAAAATCAAAAAATCCATATAATGGTCCGAAAAAACAAGAGACTAATCCGAAAATTATTTATCAAAAAACCAAAAATAGTCCAAAAATAGACAGAACATAGTCCGAAAAATGAGAAATAAAAAAATTATTACAAAGTCCGAAAATATGTCCAAAAAAAAACGACATTAGTCCGAAAAAGAATACAAATTTTTTATTACAAAACCGAAAAATACCCGAAACAAAATCCGAATAAATACCGAAGATTTGAAAAAACCGAAAAATTCAGAAACTAAACCGGAAATTAATACACCGAAAGATGTTTGAAAATTGTCCGAAAAATTTTTAATTAATATAAAATTCGAATTGATCCCCAATATTTGTCTGGAATAAGTCTGAAACACACCCAAAGGCTTTTCACCCTACTTCGCTACACGGTACGTCCGAAAAATAAAACCTTAAAAATATCCGCCGTCGATCCGAAACGAGTCCTGCACAGATCCGTAACCCAAACTCAGCCCGTTACCGACAGTGGATGTGTCTGGTACCCATCCGAAATTTTTTTCGGGCTGCCTCACCCCCGATAATGTTAATCCGCAAAATTGTTAAATTCTTATAGTGAAATAGTTGGCTACACACTCAAAATTAATTGGCTTTTGAATGTGGAATTTAACTATAATAACATGATATCACGGGATTGGTGCATATGAGGTTTTTCCATATTGCCTCATAAAATTGGATATTAAATGTGGAACCAACTATACTAACTTAATAAAACAACAACATTTACTTGAAAATTAATCAATAAAGAAACATGTGTGAATTTGTATGATTAGAAAACTGAAAAAAAAATTTAAAAAAAGGAAGTAATTGTGGATGGAAGGAAAAAGTAACGCTGCTCAGGAAGACTAAGTAGACATCGGATAGGCGTTGGCCATAGAGACGACGCCATCCTCGGTGGAGGCCATGGCCTCCTTGATTCAGGAAGAGGGTTTTCAAAGTCTAATATGGCCTCAGTCGGATCGATCCATGCCTCTGAGGATTCAGTTCCAATAGTATAGGACTCTGTTGCCAGGTTTCAGATAGAAAAAGTCATATAAAGAGCATCATAAGTGAATAAAATGAGATAGTGTTTGAAGCTCAATTGACACACTTTAATTGGTTGGTCACACTACATTATATAGCATCTTACATAATAATTACCTTAATAGTTACTAATCGTTACAAACATAATTGTTTTATCTATCATTAGCCATTACAAACATAATTATCCTAGTCATTATTAGCCGTTACAAATCCTACTCTTCAACAGCCTCCCTTTATCTCAATTTTTGTCACAAGACTGAGATTGTCTCTAATGAATATAAATGGTCAAACTGCTAGTGGTTTTGTGAATATGTCAGTAACTTGTTCTTCAGATGCTATAAACTAAATGGTAAGCATCTTTCGAGCTACCCTTTCTCTTAGAAAATGAAAATCGACCTCAATGTGTTTTGTACGGGCATGGAAGACTGAATTGACCGACAAGTAGTTAGCATCCAAATTATCACATCAAAGTTTTGATGCATCTTTCTGAAAAATTTTGAGCTCCTGCAATAGTGACTGTATCCCCATAATTTTTGTTGCGGCATTTGCTAGTGCCTTATACTCTGACTAAATACTTGATCTAGAAATCGTGGCTTGTTTCCTTGAACTCTAGGATATAAGATGAGTCTCAAAATAAATGACGTAACCTCTTGTAGAGCATCTGTCATCAACAGACCCAGCCCAAACCTTATCTGAAAAGGCTCCTATGGGACTAGATGTAGACTAAAATTTTTAAACCAATTGCAAGTGAACAGAGTGTGAATGCAATAGAGGTAAAAGAATAGTAGATTCTTCTAGTTGGTGGGTGTTTGGCGCATTATCTGAGGATGCACAAAAAGAAATACATCCTCATAAAAAATGACATGTCTAGAAATATAATCTTTACCAGTGACAATGTGTCGATAAAAACAAATTTCTTTGATCTGAAATCAAGTTCTTGTGATGAACATGAGGCCAACATGCACTGCTAAAGGTATTGATTATGGAAAAATCTGATGTTGCAAAAATCAGTTTTTTTAGAGGAGCAGAGAAATTTGTCACACAGCTGGGGTAATCCGTTGACGATGAAACATGCAGTAAGAAATGCATCTCCCCAAAAATGAATCGGAACTGAGGCATGAGCAAGAAGAGCTAAGCATGTCTTCACAATATGCCTGTGTTTCCTTTCTACAGCTCCATTTTATTGATGAGTGTGTGGATAAGAAACCCTATGAGAAATTCTTATGTCCTGAAAAGTTGAGTTTTTGATACTCTCCTCCGTAGTCAGTTTGACCTGTCAAGATCTTCTTATTTACTATTATCTCAACCTGTTTCTAAAACTGGAGAAAAATGTTGAACACATCTGATTTTTTTTAAAGGAAGAGAGCGATTTAAATCTACTTTAAGAATAAAAAAGTTGGCATAGTATCGTTCTCCTTTAATTGAAGTTCTAGTTGGACCCCGGACATCACAGAAGACAAGTTTAAGAGGACTTGATGCTGCATTATTTGACAAAAAATAAGACAATTGGTGATTCCTTACTTGTTGACAAAGCATCACACACATGTTTAGTGTGACTATGAGAACATGGAAGATTGAAGCGGCTATTTGGTGGTTAGAACATGCAAAACATCATTTAGGTAGAGTAATCTAGATGAATTATGAAATTGGATTGGATAATATGATGAATGCGCATACCTGATCCGCTAGCTATAGTAATGTGATCTGCACTTTGGTGCTTGGCCTTGATTTTTTTACCTTCTCCATATCATTAGTGAGATGATCTATTGCTTCAATGTCAGCATACCATAATGGATCAACATTGTAACTTAAAGTTGATGCAGAGTTGACCACATGTTCATTTCTAGATTTGAAGGCTTGATCAAATATGTGTCAACACTTGATTGCATCATGTACTGGCTTTTCACAAATATGACATCTCACACAAATGTCTGAGTTGTTTAAGTTGCTAGTTCCACCCATGCGCATCTTGAAATTTCGGTGTCCACAGACACTACCATCACCTCGTCCACCTCTGTTGTTGATGTTGAGCCCAAGACCACATTTGCTTGAAATGTAGTTGATGAAGTGCTCTCCTGTCTTAAACCTCAATTGCTGAGATTCAGTGCACATCTTATGATTAACTAGATGCACCACCAATTCACTGATAGCGGTAGGCTCGATGCAAGTTGCTGACAAATGGATCATATGACTCATCTAGTCTAGTGACCACATAGGTGCAGAACTTATCATTTTGGAGCGGTTGAACAATCATCACTAGTTTTGTGAAAAAGTTCTTCATCTTGTGGAAGTATCCACTTACAGTTGCCAGTTGAGCTTAGAGTTGCATCGATTTGGCACGTGTTGCACCTAAGAATCTTGCAGCCAAAACTGTCCATACCTCGTGAGAGGATGTCATAGAGGATCACTTGACCAAGAATGCCCTCAGATAGTGATGATAATATAGCTCCAAGAATTGCTTAGTCTGTAATATACCATGCCATGAACTCAGATTTTAGCAAATCCTGTGAACATCTCTTTAGGCTACTCTATGGTAGTTCAATGTCTGAAAGGGTCGCCTGGTCTTGGATTATTCTACAGTTCTACCTCTTCTTTACAATTGAGTGTTGATTGTGACTTTGATAGGGGTGCCTGTCTAATTACATGTAAATCTGTCACTAGATATTGTGTGTATCTTGGCTCTTCTCTTATCCCATTGAAATAAAAAAGCAGTATATTGTATCTCGATCCTCTTCTGAAGCAGAGTATCACTCATTAGCAAGCTTTGGCTTTGCAATTTGTTGGACTAGTTGCATATTCCAATATCAATGCAAATTTCAATTGCTTGTGATAGCAAAGTTGCCCTGACGATAGCTCAGAATCTAGTTCATCACAAACGTACCAAGCATATTAAGATCAACTGTCATATTGTCAGTGACAATGTAAGTAGTCATATAATTCGACCATTACATGTTTATACAGCTGATCAACCTACTAATTTGTTAACGAAGGCTCTGCCGGTGACTTAATTTTTACACCTTCTCTTTGAGTTAAACCCTTACCATTTGTATCTAGCTGAACTTGCAGGGGGATTTCAGTCATGTATAAATATCAAAGATGGCTTTGCCGCTATGGATCAGCAGTCATGTATGTTTGATGTGGAGCACAATTGCGTTTCAATTAGGATGATGGAGACTGATGGTGCCTTCCAAAAATGACATTTGAATGCGTTGGGTATAACTCACATACATATAAAATAACATATGTCAGAGTAGAGCATAGAGTGATATAGGGTTAAATCTTAGTAAACTGTGACAGCAAGATTAGTAGGTATGGTTAGAATTAAGTGGGCTTAAGGTTGTGGAGGCGAAGCCCCACGGTAGTTACATGAGTGATTTTGTAAATCTGTACCTAGACTTCTTACTATAAATATCATGTAACTGTAACATAATAAGATACGACATACTGAATAATACACAACCGCTCTTTTGCTCCCAAGAACATAGACGCACCATCGAACTCATTAAATTTTGTGTTCTCTTAACTGTTTTGCTCTTGTTAATTAGCCAGAATTCTCAATAAGTGGTATCAGAGCAAAGTTAAGATGAATATGTTGGATGCTAAATTCAAAGTGATCAAGTTCAATTTTCATAGTAATTTTGGATTGTGACAGATAGGAGTGAATGATCTGTTAACGCAGCAAAGAAGTTTGAAAGTTTTGCGACCTGTAAAGCCTGAATTGATGAGGGACAAGGATTGGGAAGATTTGTAGCAGTGAGCAATAGGAATGATAAGACTATGTTTGATGGACGAGGTTATGTACCACGTAATGAGTTTCTCATCTGCAAGAGAAATCTAGTTATGTCAGAATCCATTATGAATAAAATTTGTATTTAAATCAGAGGTTGTACGTGCTAAAGATGTAAGAAGGGAGTGATTTGGATCAGCATGTTAATGTCTTCAATCAAATCATCACGGATCCACACATCTTGATGTGAAGATTGAGGATGAAATAGAGAAATGATCTTATTGTGTTCGTTACTCCTATCTTATGAACATATAGTTACCACTCTGACATACGAGAAAGAAACTATCAAAGTTGATGAGATTATTACAGTCTTGTTGGCTCAACACAAGCGAAAGTAGAATACATGAGAGAATTCTTCACAAGCTGATAGTTTATACGTCAAGAGCAGTCAAGACTGTAGGAGAAAGTCTAAGAAAAATTTTGTTCTAGAAAATGAAACTCAATATCAAAATCAAAGGGTAAGAAGATGATTATCAATATAAGTGCAAGGAGCAGAGAGATATGAGGAGGGACTGTCCAACGTGAAAGAAGCTGACTGATGGGAAGAATGGCGAATTGTCAAACTACGTGATTGTGGCATAAAATGATTCTGATTGCATCGATGGTAATATCATTTCTATTTCAACTAATAAATTCATGTGTGCTAGGGTTTTTGATTCGGGATGCTCCATTCATATCACGCCCCACAGGGAGTGTCCTCCACATACAGTCTGCTAATTCTGGTTTTGTCTATATAGGTGATGATAGATGTTACAATATTACTTATATTGGTGAGATCAAAATTAGGATGCATGATGAGATAATGAGAACATTACGATGTTAAACATGTATCTGAATTGAAGAATAATCTGATGTCCTTGGGATCTTTGTATGATAATGGTTTTATTCTGAAGGCATGTGAGGATAGAAAAACCATTATGATTGTTAAAGGTGCATTGACTATGATGAAAGGAAAATGACTACAAGGAATATCTATAAACTGTTACGGAGTACAGTTGTAGGTGGAGTTCATTCTGTTGAGTCACATGATGATAGCACAAAGCTATGACGTATGCATCTTGGTCATATTAGTTAGTATGGTATGATTGAATTGTATAAAACGAATCTGTTACATGGTGTTAAAAACTGCATGCTCAAATTCTATAAGTTTTATGTTCTTATGAAGCAAACTAAAGTGAGTTTTAAGACTGGAAAATACACAATTAAAGGGATTCTACACTACGTGCATTCCGATGTATGGGGACCTATCAAAGAAAAGTCAAAGGGTGGACCTATCTATTATGTTACATTCACTAATGATTTCTTCAAGAAAGTTTGGGTGTATTTCTTGAAACATAAATCCGAAGTGTTTGACAAATTCAAGTTATGGGGAGCTGAGATAGAGAACCAAACGGGGAGACAGATCAAGTGTTTGAGGTCAGATGATGTCAAGGAGTATACAGATTTGCAATTCCTGAAATATTGTGAGGAGAATGGGATTCGAAGGTACTTCACAGTTTGCAAGATACCACAGCAGAATGGTGTTACAAACTATTGAATAGGATTTTGATTTAAAAGGCGTGATACTTGAGATTGAATATAGGACTTCCTAAAAGGTTTTAGACAAAGGCTATGAGTATAGCGTGCTACGTCATCAATAGATCACCACGAGCATAATTGGGAGGAAAATTTGCAGAAGAGGTATAAAAAGGTGATTTAGTTAGTTTTGAGAACTTATGAATTTTTTAGTTATCTTATTTATGTGCATATACCTGATGATGAGAGATCAGAGTTTGATGCAAATCTAAAAATTGCATTATTATGAGATATAAGGAGGGTGTCAAGGGATATAAGTTTTGGGATACGGTAGCAAAGAAGGTGGTGATCTGGTGAGATACAGTATTTGATGAGTAGTCTATGTTGCAACAGAATGAAGAGAATGTGCAATTGGATTTTGAACAAACCCCTACATCAGTAGAGAAAGTTGTTGATAGTTCTACTTCATCGTCTCATACCTCAAATACAGATGATTTGCAGAGTTACAATCTGATCAGAGATAGAGGAAGAAGTACCAATGTGAAGTCTTCAGATATATTCGGTTTTGAAAAGATGATCCCTTATGCACTTCACATTAGTAGTGAAGATCTGGTTACCTTTCAGGGAGCTATCACTAACTATGAGAAAGATAAATGGATGGTTGTAATGGTAGAAGTATAAAGAAAAACAATACATGGGAGCTAGCTCGGCTATCTGATGGAAATAAGGCTATTGGTTGCAAATGGATGTACAATAAGAAACATAAGCCATTTACTGTAGACAAGTTCAAGCATTGTTCGGATTGGTTAAATGTTTGCAGCTGCTAGAAGAGCAGGAACCCCAGGCCACTTTGAGGTGTGAGATACCCAGATTTTATCTTTTGAGAAGTAGGATATTCGCTAAGGTGGAGATTTATCAGATATATCTCATATACTTATAAAATACCCATGTTAGAGTGACGTTTGGCTGAATTTTAGTAGACCGTAGCAGCAAGGCTAGTAGCTACGGGCCTTGATTAAGTGGGCTTGAGGTTGCGGAGGTGAAGCTCGCGGTACGGTAGAGAGGTGATTTAGTAAATCTGTACATAAGGTTATTATTATAAATGCTATGTAACTGTAACATAATAGGGTACAACACAGTGAATAATACACAATCGCTCTTTTATTCCCGATGACGTAGGCACACTAGCAAACTTCATTAAATCTTATGTGCTCTTTACTGTATTGCACTTGTTAATTAGTCGGAATTCTCAATAGAATGTTAATGATGGGGAGAAGTAGCAGCAAATGATATCGTCTCCAGCAGCTCAAACTTGAGCCTCTCGCTCATCCAAACGGTGTCGTTTGATTCTGTTGTAATAGCCTCAGCCTACTCCTCTTTTTCTTGGGAAAACTACAAAAAGGGTATATGAACTACCATGTTTTTACAAATTGCGGGCGGTAACTATTGATTTTTTCAATTTTCAGGTTTTTACTTTTCTGGGGTCATGTTGTAATTAAATAAACTTCAATCTCATCCAGAAATATTTTAGTCTAATGACTAATTGAACCCTTACCCTTTGATAATCAAAACAATATCGTTTTGGACTATTTTATTTTTTATATAAATTTATCTTATAAATCTCATTTCTATTTTATTTATTTATTTTTCATTTAATTTAAGAAAATGGAGATTAGAAAATATAGAAGCACACCCGATCGGAATCCAAAATATATTGGATTAGACATCAAGTGAAGTTAGGGACTAGCAGCCCGTATGGAAAGTAACCCCACAAAATTGGTGTTTCCAGATTCAAAAGCTTGAGGCTTTTCAAGGAATTTGTGGCTGTTGGGAGGGTTTGAGAAATTGTTTAATGAAATGTTAAGGGTTTCAAGAGTTCCAAAGTTGATAATGTTGCTAGGGATGAGCTAGAGATTTGGTTTGCTAAGTGTGTTGTCACGAATCAATCCAAAAAGACCCAAAATTGAAGCAATGAAGTCAACCACATTCCCTATAAAATCACAACCCACATAAACATATCTTCATCTCCGAATTCTTGCACAAAATAGGTCCCAGTAATATGTTTTTTGGGTTCCTACCGGGTGTACTTCTATATTTTCTAATATTCATTTTCTTAAATTAAATGAAAAATAAATAAATAAAATAGAAATGAGATTTATAAGATAAATGTATATAAAAAATAAAATAGTTCAAAACGATATTGTTTTGATTAACAAAGGGTAAGAGTTCAATTAGTAATTAGACTAAAATATTTCTGGATGAGATTGAAGTTTATTTAATTACAACAGGACCCCAGAAAAGTAAAAATCTGAAAATTGTAAAAATTAATAGTTACGCCCGCAATTTATAAAAATATGGTAGTTCATTTTGTAGTTTTCCCCTTTTTCTTTGCTATGCATGTAAACTTGTTATCGTCGGATTTCATTCCCTCGCTTGAGTTCATCAATGAAATCAGAATTTATTTACCAATGAACACAGTTTTACCACTCATACGAGGCTTCTTGAGACGAATGAGTTTGACTGGAAGACACCTCTATTTTCACTGTGGCCTTTGCCTCACACTTGTGAGCCAGTGTTTGAATGCGTTCTTGAGGTTACCATGGAAGTGAAGTTGTGGTAGACGACAGCAAAACAGAAGTGAAAACTGAGCAAGGCTATGTCATTGATGGACATGAAGAACTTCAGACCTCTGATGATGTCATCTTCGTATTCATCGATATTTATGACTTTAGTAAATAAGGGAAAAGTTACATGACGAAGCCAATGTTCAAGATAATTAGCTAAACAGCTCTCCCTTGATTACTTTGGTTGGTGGTTGTTCAGATCCAAATTTGCTACCTCATGGTCATGGCTTGAAGATTCTAGAAAATTCTTGTACACCAAATGAGGATGCAAATGATGCATACCTATTTACATATGGGTAATGTTTTGGAGAATACCTTTAGAATGTTCATTTTCAGAATATTATGATAACGTTCAAAATGTAGCATGAAACACGAAACATACAAGAAATACATGGATGAGGAACATAAAAGTGTCTTGTGTTTTAATGAGCGGCTATCTTCCCGAAGGTTGCTCACTACTCATATCCAAGGGCAGAACAACAGAAGAGAACTCCTCATCTCTTCCCGGTGTGTAGCCCTTGCCATTATTATTAGCCATCTCGATTTTCAAGCATTGCTTGAGATCAGAAACGACTTGACTCATGGTTGGTCGATTAACTGAAGTCGCGGAAACGCAGGACATTGCGAGCTCAATAGCCATCCAAGCAGAGTTGATGTCATACTCCCCTTGCAGTCGCTCATCAACAATGGTTTTGACATCTCCCGAAGTAGATATCAGTTGCTTCACCCATCCGCTTATGTGAGTCTGTGTGTCTCCGGTAGAAACACTCATTGGCTTGCCTGTGATCATTCTTAAGAGTACCACGCCAAAGCTGTACACATCGCTCTTCTCATTTATTCGTTGAGTTTGACAATATCTAACAAAAAGGAAAGCCATTTTAATGTCTTGCACTATTTACCACTTTGATCGATCAAATGAAAAAGTAAAGCTATATATGCTTACTCAGGATCAAGGTATCCAAGTGTTCCAGCAACAACAGTTGACTCGTACTCTCGTTGTTCCTTTGCCAAAGAGCTTCTTGACAAGCCGAAATCAGCCAGTTTCGCTTGGAAGTTTTCATTTAGCAAAATATTTGTGGGCTTCACATCTCTGTGAACGATGGATGGTTTGCAACCGTTATGCAAGTAATCCAATCCTACAACGCAAGTTTTCTTTATATTAGTTTTAATGGCCGGGACACAATTAGTAACGCTTTATGACATCTACAGAATCATAATGTATGGGAACCTTGTGCTGCATCCAATGCAATCTGTAACCTATCCTTCCATGTCAAGAGATGTGCACGTGCATCTGTAGGTACCAAAACAGCAACAATCTATAATTTGTAACAAAACATATCCAATTTGAAATGGCTGTCCTGTTTGACTAATAATGATAAGTAAACATACTTGATATAAGAGCTTCTAAATCCCCATTTGCCATAAACTCGTAAACAAGACCCAAATGGTCACCGTCATTGCAGTAACCGATGAGAGACGTCAAGTTCTTGTGATGGACTCTTGTCAGAAGTTGTGCCTGCAAACCCGTATTCATGAGAGCTGTCAGAAGAGATATCAGGTAGTACTATTTGCTAAAAACTGGTGCAACTAAGAAGAGTATATTTGGATACATATACCTCTGCTTTGAATTCCTTGTAACCTTGGGAAGATGAAGGAGATAACATTTTGACGGCAACTTGAGTGTCATCTAAGAACCCGAAGTACACCGTTCCAAACCCTCCTACGCCAATCACTTTTTGAAAATGGTTGGTCATCTTTACGATCTCCAAGTAGGAAAACCATTGTTTCTGTGATTTCAGTATGTCCCTAGATGAACCACCAAAGTGAAATCCAGCAACTATAATTGTACTATCCGAGCTGCCTACAGATAAACTCTTAGGGAGTGTTACATGTCGACTTAGCCTTTGTTATGCCGTAAAATATTTTCTGTAAAAGCTTGCTTACCTCTGAAAATTTTCTTTCTGTATACAAGGAAGACAACAAATAAGGCGAGTATAATACAAATCACTGCAGCAATTGCAGCGATCAATGGAACAGTGACACTGCGCTTTGGTCGTGTTGTTGATTTATTGCATGTGTTGGATAAACAAAGAGCTGGGTTTCCATCCAATCTAGTTTCCATGAAAACAAGTCACAAATCACTAATTAGCACAAGACCCAAGAGTCTCGGACAAAATGAAAGGCAACAAGAATTCTTCGTACCTGAGGGTCAAGAATCCTTCATTGGATCTTGTAACCAGTATTGGTGGCAAAATGCCTGAGAAATTGTTGTTGCTCAGATCTCTACATAAAAAGGACAGAATTAAAATAATGTTGGATTTTTCCTATCACTTATTTCAGCTGCGCTCTTGCAAACTGTCCAGCTTACGACTATCTGTTGAGTTACTTACAGAAATTTCAAGGATTTCATGCTTGACAAGAATCCAGGAACAGCTCCTGACAGACTATTGTTGGACAAATCCCTGAAAGTGGTATAGTTATGAATTGTAACAGCATGTTAAGTCGACGTCTATATTTTTTTTTATTTTTGGTGGCTAGGAGCCAACAACGCCCCCAGACCCCTGTTGGTAAGTTGATGTGTATTGTTGACGTTTTATCATGTTACTTACAGGCTTTCCAATGACTTCAGACTCGAGATGGAAGCAGATATTTGTCCTTTCAGATTACTGGAGGACAAGTTCCTGCAACACAATTTATTCAAAACTTTCATCATTCTACAATAAAAAATATATAATTGCACTCTTTAAGGTGTAAAAGTAAGAGCAAACAAGACTCACAAGCCTATGATCTTTGGCGGGTCGAACTCCATGAAGCTGCAAGCAAGGCCTTCCCACGAATAATCCTGTGGTGCACAAGGATCTCCTTGCCAAATTTTACCCCCGCCATAACTTGACTTGATAGCACGCATAGCTTCAACTGAAAAAAAGGAAAAAAAGATAAGAAGATTGATTTTAACTTAACAGTAAATCAGATGAGACAGCTGAACTTTCAACTTTAGTTGACAAGAGAGCATGTGCATACTATCCTGTTCATTTGTCGCCAACTGGGGCATCTGATTGTATGTGTAGATCTCATATGCATTGAGCATCGGAGGGAGAGTCGAGTTTTCTGATGCTGTTATTGAAAAGTTGTATCTTGTGGTGCTATGGATATTCAGACTGTATAATGAGGTCACTCTCAAGTAGGGAGGTTGAAAAGGTCCTTTGTAAAAATAATTGCTGTCCAAATAAATGTTGAACTCTCTAGTCTGGTTTTGCGCAAGCTTTTGGAGCTCTGATAAGTGCATATAAGTGTAGTACTGTTGGCTCGAGTCTTCGTCTGTGTCAAAACTCTGGTCCACAATGCCAAATGACGTGGAGGCTATCACTGCAGTGTTCATCACGGACTGAGGTGGATCATACACGTTATTGATGTTAATGGTTTCGTTCGTGCTAATGTACCTTACTCCATTGCTCCATTCCTTTGGTTCCCATATTCTATCATATATATCATCTGGAAACCTACAAAACATACCAAATCTTATCAATAACTATCCATCTTATAACCTGGATTCTATGGACAAGCCACACATACATGTGGATCGTTTTATAAAAATCTTAGCTTCAACTGGTTACATCCTCGGACATACCTGTATGTTTTTTCCGAGCCTGGCGCCATATTAGCCCGTGTCACCAGATTCAGATACCCATTATATTCTATGCCATAAGCATCATCATCAAGGATCCTTGTTTCCAGTGATGATATGAAAGCCGTCCCAGACCCCTTATTCACCAAACACACTGACATCACTTTCAACCTCGTAACATAGATCATTTCCACAGTTGTTACACTAGACGCATTATCCAGTTTTACAGATGTCCACAGATTTACTCCCATGTACAGGTCGAATTCTGGGACTTGGTTCATAGAGTCATAGTTGCCATACATGAATCGAGCTCTTATTAAGAACCTCGTTCCATTGACTGTGTTAACGTTATGTCTTAGCGTGTAACAGTTCCGCACCCCATCTGGAAAACTCCTAACAGTTCCTAAGTGTGTCTCAAGACTACCACCATTGAAAGAAGCTGCAATGTTTTTGCTCTGACCGCTGTCTATGTAATTTGTGTCCGGAACATATTTAATCCCTGTTACCTCATCGGTGTAGGCTTTTGTGCTCCCACAGTCTATACTGACAAACCCTGCAACATAACACATTCCATCCATAATGAGACATGGGAGTTGGAATAGAAAGCTCTGGTTTTTTTTTTTGGGTTCACCGAATTACAACTTTCTGGAAGTTGGAACGGAAACTAGTGGGGTTGAACCTATTTTCAAAAGCTCATTGACAGCAACAAGCCTTGATGATCCAGTGACTATAATGAGAGTTCACTAACCAGATTGATCTTGAGCTTGTACATGGATGGTTGTTGTAGCAAGAAAATAAGCCAAAGCAAGACCCAAAACAAGCTTTGATATTCTTCGTTCTTCTCCCATTTCTGTATCCTCCTCTCTAAGAAAAAAGCTCCCAGTCCAAATGATGGGAATTTTATGTACGTATCTGGTTAAAGAGGACTCTCAGCAAGTTGCAGCTAGAAGTGTTGGAAGTTGACCTGGGGCCAAACTCTTAACCAGCTAAGAGGGAAAATGAACTTGGTGCAAGTAAGCAAAGAGGCATTGAATAGTTTAGCCGCCAGGCCAACATGGTCATTTAACTCAGAAGTTATGATACAACCACCTTTAAAGAGACCGGCACCATTTCAAGTCAACAGTGAAGAAGTATTCAAACAGTTTGATTGTAGAATAAAACGTACCTTTTTTTTTTCTCGGAAATTTGTAAGTCAATCAAAATAAGTGCAAGTTTGATCAGTGGATCCAGATGAAGGTATGTGGAGAGCGAGGACAAAACGGATAAAATGACATTTACAAAGAACATGTTTCAAGTTGTGTAACAAGATGGTTGAAAATTGAAACTATCTTAGTACATGTACATGACTGTGTGAATCAGAAATGTCACTTACTCCGGATCAAGATGTCCGGGTGTTCCGGCAACTGCCGTACAATCCAAAATCAGCTAGTTTGGCTTCATAATTTTCATTTAGCAAAATGTTGGTGGTTTTTACATCCCTATGAACTATTGGTGAGTTACATTATCATATTTTTCTCAAATGTTACCTCAATCAAAAAATAAAATAGTACCAATTCAGAAATATCCAGATTCCAAACCTTGCGCTATATTTACAGCAATCTGTAATCTATCTGCAAGTTTTTGATTGAAATGGCGGAAACAACAACATAAATTCAAGACACCCATGTCAATATGAAATGCAAATATCTTTTAGTGACTGAATGTTTCTCTATTTCAAGATCCTAACAGATGTGCGAGACTCCAAATTACCATTAGCGAGGACATCGTATATCAAGCCTAACTTGTCACCTTCCTCCAGCATCCTGTAACGGACATCAAGTTCTGATGGTGAACTCCAATAGGTAGTTTTTCATAGTTCATTGAACGTGCAAAAAGTCCATTTTGAAGATCAAAGTACATCGAATGTGCGATGAACTATGTATTTTCAATTGATGTATTTTTTCGAAAACGTATCGAAAACATATTCAATATCGATCTTGAATTGAATCTTAAAATATTTTACATCTAACACTGAAATTAGTTTTTTTTCAAAAAATTATGTTTAATTAGATAAATTAAGTTTAGTGAATTTGAAATAAAGATAAATAGGAGAGAGAACGCGCGTTGATGTTGTTACACGTCTGCGGTGTGACATGTGTTCATGCAGATGCAAGATACAGCCTGCTATAAAGATACATGGAACTTTATTCCCGCCAAACCATGTATTTCGGTCAAAAATGCCCTTCATGTACTTTGCAGCTTCCACGTGTCGCCCATCCAAGTGCTAAGGATGTAGCGCAACCAACAATGATCCTAGTGGTTCATGGCGCGCAACAACGAGGGGGATTCTCATTTGATATATATATATATAGAAGAGGGATCAAATGTAAACACATGTTACATTGTAAATAGTGGAGAGATCTCGTCCTTTCTTTTTGATAGATCCTACGGTTATGTAATTCTTATCCCCTTCCTACCACTCATCACTTTCTCTCACTGTCGGAGATCCCTTCTCTTGTCAAAGCCCTAATTTGATCGTGTCAACGCCTCTCGATCATCCCTCCTCGTTGTCCGATAAGGGTCATCACCACTCAATCCAGCGCCAGGTCATCCGGATCTACCCAATCTAACGGCTTCTAAATCAGATTTTGTCACTCCCATCGTCCGGTAATGAATACCAACCATATACATCATGACAATCCCCAACTTAATCGGCTTCCGTAACGTCATCGCACCATGGACACGCCAAATGAAGTAAGGAGCTGTGGAGAGCGAGTTGGGTGATGTAGTCAGGTAAGCATGTTGCTTTTGTGTAGATTGTTATTGTGTTTATTTTAAGTAGGAGGATGAAACATCCATTAATCATATATTCAGATTGTGACATGTGTCTTACATCCAACATTCTCTTCAGCAGACTTCTCTTCCTTCAACCTCAACTGGTTCATCTGCTTCTTTCTTCACAAACTATTTGTGCCAATTTATGCCTCTTTAGGTATGACTGTTAACTGTTCGACAAAATATATCAGAGAAACATTCATGAATTCCATTCAATTTTAGTTTTTTTAGATTTCCAATTTTGGATGAGGTGAGTGGTTCTGTGTTGAGCTTGCTTAAATGTTTTTGCTGGCAGAAGATGACTACAAAGCTTACATGACTGATATTATGGTAGACTTCAAACTACTTTCTTGATGCTTCTATCATGGCTTGTGTTAGCATTTATCCTTACTAGTCTTTTATTATATGGGAAACAACATTCTAAAGAGTAATCGACTCATGAAATGGTCTACAAACAGGCTCTCAAGTAACTTCTCAGGTTGCCTCTCAGTTGAGATATTTTTAAAAGACATTGAAAGCAGATTGCCACAGGTGGACGCCTTTATATTTGAAACATGTCATTCTCAGGACGGTTCCGTTGTTTGATGGAGGAAAAGGATGCAGACCTATAGTCCATGTTTATGGACAAGACCCTTCAACTCCAGCTGATAGATGTTCTAGGCTTCTCTTCTCATCATTCAAAGCAAAAAACACCCTCGTTATTATAAACTAGTAATGCTTATTTTCTTTACAATACTGAAGTTGGCTAGAACAATACTCAATTGATTTTTCCCAGGTTCTAACTAATGGCTTCTAACTGCAGACAGAACCTATGCTGGTAAAGATTGATGTCTACTTTTGGAAGTGATGAAAAAAGAGTCAGAGTTGTAAGTATGTCATACCTCAATCAGCATTTGCCTCATGAAGCTCATGTGTATGACCTTTCTCTATACTTGAAGCTCTTTAATTATATGTTGATGTTGTGTATGTTAATTCCACAAAGCTGGTTCATATCATTTTTGTCCATTGACTTTACAAAGCATAAATTAATCTGTTTAACTTATTTTCCTCTTATGTGATCTAGATGTGGACGAGTGCAAGGAGAAATTTGCAAGCTAATGGTCGGATTGCAAGTGAAAAAATACATGATGTAGCTTTAGGTGTTGCTATGCCAACAAGCAATTATATGCGCCTCAAGTGGATTCATGTATAGGTGTAATAGTCAAAATCAACCTTCAAAAATCAAAACATTGAACTTCACCATGGTGAACTACCTGTGTGGATTATAAGATTCATGCATATAGCAATTCATTTGTACAACACTCTCCCTTGTCACAGGATGTATATGTGTGAATTGATGTTTGATGATTTGAAGAAACAGAGTGGGCTGAAGAAAGTGAAATTCATGTTTGAGGTGTAATTTTTGGAATGGAGAACAGCATGTTCACTATAGTGAACCAAAAATTCTCTATCTGTTCACCATAGTACACTGTCTGTTCACCATGGTGAACTAAATATTCACTATCAAACTCACCATAGTGACCCCATTTTTAATGTCCATAAAATATAAATTAACTATGGAGAATCAAAAAAATCAGAAATTTATGTTTGCGCTGCCCTCTCATATATGTGTTTACCATGGTGAATTCAAAATTCACCATCATATTCACCGTAGTTAGCTTATTTTTATGTCCACGAAATATTTATTCACTATGATAAACAAAAATATCAAGAAATTTCTGCGTGAATTACTCTCCCTTATAATGGTGAACTCGAAATTCACCATCGCTAGAATTTTAATCGTTCTTAGTTTGTCTTTTTTTTAAAATAATAATAATTTTTTTAAAATTAATTTTTTTATATTTTTTTTAAAAAATTATCCATTAAATTTGTAGTGTCTCAAAATTAGAAACTCATAATTATCTCACTTTTGGATGTGCCTCAAATGAGTGGCTAGGATTTGTCCACTATTTACAACGGGAAAGGTGTTTACACCGGATCCCTCCCCTATATAGATATATATCTATATAGGGGAGGGATCCGGTGTAAACACCTTTTTCGTTATAAATAGTGGACAAATCCTGGCCACTCATTTGAGACACATCTAAAAGTGAGATATTCTAATTGAGACACTACAAATCTAATGGATAAAAAATTTTAAAAATTCAAAAAAAAATTTAAAAATTTAAAAAAATTATTTTAAAAAAAACACAAACTATAAACTATTAAAATTCTAGCGATGGTGAATTTCAGGTTCACCATTATAAAGAGGGTAATTCACGCAGAAACTTCTTGATATTTTTGGTTATCATAGTGAATTTTATAGTTCACTAACATAAAAAACAAGCTAGCTACAGTGAATATGATGGTGAACATATAGTTTACCAATACAGAAAGTTCACCGTAATGGTGAACATACAGTTCACCATTACAGCTGGTTCACCGTCATGGTAAACAGACAATTCACCAATACAAAAATGACATAAACTCATCAATCAACATAATATAAATTCACCATGATGAATAGATAGTTCACCACCATGGTGAACAGATAAGCTTCCAAGAAGTAAGGCTTTAGATAAGCATCAAACAAGTTTCTAGTGACCCCTTCAATGGTATAATCCACAGGAAGAATGTGAAGTCGCTTTCCATACTTCACATGCGCTCATTGATGCACATATACGACATCTCCAAGTCTAACTTGCAAATTAGCCCTCACAACTTTGTTCATCATGGTGAATAGATAGTTCACCACTGTGGTGAACAGACAGTTCACCAAAACAAATCTGCATTACCTAGACCGCAAAATGAAAAACCAAACTCATCTCCATATCACCAAAGCCAGATACACCTAACATAAAACGCAATCCCCCCATGCCCCACCAGACAAACCACATATCTGGAATTTATTGCAACAGTGAATCGTGAATTCACCACATATTTGTATATCATTAGGCTGTTGAGGAGAATTCTACAGAGCTGAGTAAGTAAGAAGAGTTTTCAATACAAAATTGTGGGTTTTTTTACTACCATATAATATATCATCAGAATTCATAACAAATGAAATATCCAATAACCATTGTTTGTTGATGAATGCATATGAGCATTCTGCTCAGCTACATCTACACCAAAGCAATGAGAAACTACAGAGTAAAATGACATCATGATCATTCTACAGGATTCAAAGGCAAACAAGAAATGCAAGAACTCAGACTACGAAACAAATCAGAAAAGGGGATTCAATTCCATACAATCCAAAAAGAAAGAACCATCATGTATTTTTATCTGTAGAAAGGTCGTGATCAGTAGACTCCACTTCTTCTGCTCAAGAATATCTCGACTATAAACTTAGCCCTTGTACTTCATTTCAGACATCAGGAAGCCGGGCAAATAAAAAGAAACAGAAAATTTCTCTACATCATTCTTGAGCACTTCAATGTCTTTGTTGTCCACCAGACCCTTGTTGAAGTCCTTGAGAAGCTTTCCATGCTCCTTTTGGATTTTCAAGGTGAGTTGGACAGTTTTGTGAATGAACTCATCATTCTGTTCAAAATCTTTCTCGACCATCATGACCTTATATAGTGGAGAAAATGCAATGTTCTGCACGACCTGAATGATGCAATAACAAGTTGATCATAGCAGCTAAGCTTCAAAATTTTCACAAATCTAAAATCATAAATCACCAAGCATCAAATACCCACATCACAAAACTGTACCTAGGCAAAAAGAGAGAAATTGAGTCTGAATCCCAAGCTGCTTCCGCCTCCTTGGATGCTCCCTCGCCACCTCCACCCATCCCTTCCACAACAATTTGCTGACCAGGATGTGAAGAAAGAGATGAAGAAAGGCATCTCCAAGAGAGAAACTGGCAAGGTTTAGATATCACAGTCTAAAGCACAAGCTGCTACATCTCCGCCTCCTCGGATGTTGCCACCGTCACATCCACACATCCCGCCCTCAGCAATTTGCCAACCGGATCAAACCGTAAAAAAAGAGTGGAAGAAAAGCAACTCCGACAAAAGATGGTTACACATACGCTAGCAACAGTGGATCGCAATCTCATATGGTGGACATTCCTCATTCGCCGCCGCTTCCGTCATTCAGAATTCCTGAGACCACCTCGACCTTCTCGCCGTCGGCCTCGGTCTTATCGCTCTTGCGATTCTTACCTCCCTTTTCTTGTTCTTCGGCATCCTTATTGCTCAACGAATTTGAAAAACCCTAGATCGACAATGAGGATATGGAGAGAGACGAGGAAAGTCTCTGGCTTGCGTATACAAAATGGGAATTCTCCCCTCTAACTTGCTGATTGCGTAGGTCTAGTTTTTGTAAATAACATATAAAAATATTAATTGCAGCCATAGGATCTAATCATATTAAAGGATGTGATTTGTCCACTATTTATAATAGAAAGAGTGTTTACATTTGATCCCTTGTATATATATATATATAGGGGAGGGATCCGTTGAGAACCTCCTTAAATTGAGAATCATTGTGGACAATTCTGGACCAATCATTATTTACATGAAACAACAATGTATTAATTATATGGTTTCCTTTTTTGAGTTTATTTATTATTCTTTATTAATTATATGAGATTCATTTTTTATTTATTATGAAACAGATTTACTTACCATTTTGAGATTTAGTTCTGTATTTAATTTACCGGATTTTTTTTGTCTAGATTTTTTTTTAATTTACAGATTTTTGAGGAATATAAATAGTGAACCCAACTGGTGAACATATTGTAACAGTGAACCCAACTGGTGAACATATTGAATAGTGATTTAAGCAGTGAACCTCATGTTCACTATTCATATTCCTCAAAAATCTGTTAATTAGAAAAAGAATCTAGACAAAAAAAAATCCGGTAAATTAAATACAAAATGAAATCTCAAAATGGCAAGTAAATCTGTTTCATAATAAATAAAAAACAAATCTCATATAATTAATACAGAATAATAAATGAACTCAAAAAAGGAAACCATATAATTAATACATTGTTGTTTCATGTAAATAATGATTGGTCCACGTTTGTCCACAACGGTTCTCAATTTAAGGAGGTTCTCAACTGATCCACCCTATATATATATATAGACAAGGGATCAAATGTAAATGGTAATTTCATTGTAAATTGTGAACTGATCACAACCTTTCATTTAATTAGATCTAATGATTATTTAGATTATTGTTTTTATTCTTATTACACATTTAAACTCACCACAAAATTCTTCGTAGAGAAAATTGGAAGGAGGGATCGAAGAGAGAAAGTGATGAAATGAAGGAGCCGACAACGACAACTGATCAAGCGACTGAAGATTTCTTCGCGCATCGCCTACCTCTGCTTCAATCGTGACCACTCCAAGGCGGAGAGATCCACAAAGTCGTCTGCCAACGAGTAACCGCTCTCCAGATTGGAGCGCCTCAACCACTCAAGGAGCGGAGGTGAATCGTATTTCGTTTGGGGCTTAAGACTAGGGTTTGAAGTTGTGATTTTCCTCCCGATCCGTGTTGTTGTTTGTTTCGATTTGGGTATAATGGGCATGGAAGGTGAATTGACTGATACTAGTGCGGGGGAGGGAGTTATCATCAATGTTTGGTGTTCCAATGGAACAAAGGTGGCTCTTCGAAGTTTCAACCTCTCAACAATCCCAACGCGAGGCCTCCGAAGGAACTTTTTCAGTAATGGCTGGTAGGCATGAAAACCCTACAGTCATGCAAAAGGTTGTTGGTCAGTTCCAGCTTAGCTCGAGCTTATCTCAGGAGGGCCAAACTCGCTTTGAGACCTATCAGAGGCCTGCTTCATTCCAAAAACAATTTGCTTATGGAAATTACTCGAATGCTGGACTACATTATGCTGGTTTGTCAGGAACGTCCACATATACTTCATCCATTTTTGTCCAAGCCCCATCAGAGGAAGGCTTTGTTGGCTTTGCTACTGATTTCCTCATTGGTGGAGTTTCTGCTGCTGTCTCAAAAACAGCTGCAGCTCCTATTGAACGTGTGAAGCTTGTCATCCAGAATCATGATGAAATGCTCAAGGCTGGTCGTTTGTCAGAGCCCTACAAGGGATTTGGTGAATGTTTCAGCAGAACCATCAGGGATTTGAATTTTGCCTTCAAGGATTACTTTAAGAGCCTTTTTAACTTCAAGAAGGATCGTGATGGTTACTGGAAATGGTTCACTGGGAACTTGGCATCTGGAGGTTGTGCTGGTGCTTCATCTTTACTGTTTGTGTATTCGTTGGATTACGCTAGAACTAGTCTTGCTAATTATGCCAAGGCTGTAAAGAAGGGAGGAGGACAGTAGTTTGATGGTCTAATTGACGTCTATCGCAAGATCCTCAAGTCTGATGGTATTGCTGGCCTATACCGTGGGTTCAACATCTCTTGTGTTGGTATCATAGTGTACCGTGGTCTTTACTTCGGAATGTACGACTCTCTGAAGCCAGCTTTACCTGCAAAGCTACAGGATAGTTTCTTTGCTAGCTTTTCCCTTGGTTGGGTTATTACCAATGGTGTCGGGCTTGCATCTTACCCCATTGAAACTGTCCAAAGAATAATGATGATGACCTTCAGTGAGGCTGTAAAGTATAAGAGCTCATTTGATGCGTTCTCTCAGATCCTAAAGAAAGAAGGTCCCAAATCTCTTTTCAAGGATGCTGGTGCCAACATACTCCGTGCTTGCTGGTGCCAACATACCCCATTTGATACGATTGTTTAGTTTATATTATGATAATTGATGAATTTATATAATTTCTGTATTGGTGAATTGTTTGTTCACCATGATGGTGAACTATCTATTCACCATCATGTTCATCATGATGAACCCATTTTTTAGGTCTGTGATTGATGTGTTTATGTAATTGTTCACTATGATGGTGAACTACATGTTCACCATAGTGAATAAAAATGTTCACCATCATCATGAATAGAAATCAGATAACAAATCAAAGTAGTGGATTACTAATGAACTGTAATATTTCATCATATTTGCCATCTATTTATTTTTTTAATTTTTAATTTTTTAATTTTTAACAATCAAATCACAGCGGTGAACTATCTATTCACCATCATCGTGGTGAATAGAAATCAGCTAACAAATCTAAACGGTGGTGAACTATCTATTCACCATACAGTTGTGTGTAATTTTTTTTAAAAAAAAATTTATTTTTTATTTTTTTTAATCTTTAAATTTTTATATTAATATTTATTTTTATCTATTATTTTTGAAATGTCTCAAAATTAGAAAAACATGATTAAATCACATTTGGATTTAGTCTAAATGAGTGGCCATGAATTGTCCACAATTTACAACGAAATATGTATTTACACCGGATCCCTCCCCTATATATATATATATATATATATATATATATATAGTGGGTGAATTAGTTGAGAACCTCCTTAAGTTGAGAACCTTGTGAACCAATGTGGAACAATCATTTTTGTTACAAAGCGACTGTGTTTTGATTACTACATAAGCTTATCTCGTGGCTTCATTTATTATCCTACTCTAATTTACTTTTTAGTAACGCCTATCTTTTAGTCACATTGATTTATAAGGGAGTAAATTATTCACTTGCATCCTCTTTCATCAATAAAATAGACTTAATTTTATTTTCCTTCTTCTCTTTCGTGAGAAATCTCGAGTCCCGCCGACACCAACAAATCAAATACCCGTCATCGACAAAGTTCAGCGCCACTGTTCCTCAACCACGACGTGGAAAGATAACACATGTGGCTCCAACCTCCAGCGTCACTATTTCGGGATGAATCTGTTTTTGGGTTCATGTGTGATATTATCTTTCTCTGCTGTGGTGACTGGGAAGATCACATCTCCCACTCACTTGATTGTTCACCGTTACAAATCACTTATTTTCTGATAATCTATTATGTATACATTTGATCTTGTTCTCAAATTTTATTATTGAATTTTTGATATTTTCTTGGATTTGCTGGGTAAATTTTATGATAGTGAATGTATTACAATGTACAAAACGAATGAGATTTCTACAGTGAACATGTATTCACTATCAGAATAAAATAAAAAATAGAAAAAAATGTTCACTGCAAAAAATGTTTTGCACTGTACAGAACGAGTGCGGTTCGCAATGAACATGTTCACCACCAATGTTCACTGTCACACTTAAAAAAAGTAGTTTGTCCAAACTCAAGAAAAAATGTTCACTGTCAACAAATTTAAAAAATATTCACTATTTATTCTTTGCTCTAAAAAAATTATTTTAAAAAATGTGAAAATATTATAAATAAGAAAAACAATCTGAAAATGTTCACTATCCGAAAATCCACAAAATATGAAAATAAGCGACGTTGAACATAGATTAGTTTAAAAAATTATATTTAACTATTTATAAAAGATGAAATAAAAAATATAATATTTAATTAAATATGGCACATAATTACACTTTTCATATTTGTTACATTTAATGAGTCTTATATAATAAATAAAGTATAATAAATAAATTTAAAAAAGAAAATAAAATGATTGGTCCAGAATTGTCCACAAGATTCTCAACTTAAAGAGGTTCTCAACGGATCTCTCCCCTATATATATATATCTGTTGCGAATACTTAAGCAATGAATAAAGTATGATGCAGACGGCACATCCTGTAGGCGTGGATGGTGGGGGGATGAAGATATGGGATTTGGCGAGGTAAATAAATAATTTGAATGGGTTAAAATAAGATTGAATGAGGAAAGAGAGATAAAAAAAGATATGATTGAAGAGTGATTTACGTCAACAAACCTGGTAGAGAATATTATGGGATGTTAATAAAACATAATTAAAATCAAACATAATAAATAAAATCAAAACACGGTCATTTAATGTTCAAAAATGATTGGTCCACTCCATAATTTATGGACAATTTTAGTGTTAACAATTGATCCGCTCTCTCTATAAAGATATATAATATGATACATGAGATGATATTGTCAATCGAATGAATGCAAATATTTTGCTCCAACTATTGATCAAGTCAACGATTATATTGCCTTCATGACTTGTGCGTGAGAAATAATCTCTATAAATTCGGATGATATATGCAAAGTAGATTTGAATACAATAGCACTGATTATGTTGCTCTGAAGCACTCACGAGGCTTCTGTATTATGGAATGAGACGCCATTCTTTCTGATTCAATTGAGAAATCATGTGATTCAAACAAAATTTATATTTGAAAGTAAAACTAGGAAAAAAATATTCGTTCCATGCTTTGTTATGGCACCAATTGTGATTTGGTGTTTTTCGCCAAATTTCGAAAAGACAACCCCTATAATGCACTCCTTCACGATGATATTTAATTAAGTTTCGGAGTTAATCTATTTGTAATGTTTGGTTATACTTACTGGATCAATTTTTGGCCATGATCGACTATATGTTATAATATTTATAGCCAAAAGTAGAGTACATTAAAAATTACGATATGTGACCGACATACAAAAAAAAGTGTAAATAAGGAAGTTTTAACAAATACGAAATAATATAGAAGTTACAGTTATGAAAATATTGTTAATTCATTTTTAACTTTTATATAAGAAAAATTGCACAAATATAAAATAACATAGAAGTTACAGAGATGAAAACATTAATGATTTGCTTTTAACTTTTATATAAGAAAATTTTCACAAATATAAAATAATATAGAAGTTACAGTGATGAAAGCATTATTGATTTGCTTTTAGTTTTTTTATCAAATATAAATTACCACGAACACATCCGACCATCAAATTTCGGATTCGAACTCTGGTTGTTAGGTTTTTAGAATTCATCCCACTTTTAACTTTTACAATATTGATTGTACCATATAATTGTATACATTTATATTCAAATGTGCAGCATGATACATGAAGAAAGACATAGATGAACAATTTAAAAGTATCTAAAGAAAGGAAATAACAGGAACCAGAAGAAGTGTAATCACATGTGGTTTGATAATTGGCTATCTTGCTGAAGGTTGTTCACTACGGGTATCCAAGGGCAGAAAAATAGACGAGACCTCGGCGTTTCTTCCCCTTGTGTGGCCTTCGCCATTATTATTAGCTATCTCCATTTGCAAGCATTGCTTGAGATCATAAACGACTTGACTCATGGTTGGTCGATTAACTGAAGGGCTGGATACGCACGACTTTGCGAGCTCAATAGCCATCCAAGCAGAGTTGATGTCAAACTCTCCTTGCAGTCGCTCATCAACAATGGTTTTGACATCTCCTGAAGTAGATATCAGTTGTTCCACCCATCCGCTTACATGTATCTGAGTGTCTCCAGTTGAAACACTCGTTGGCTTGCCTGTGATTATTCTTAACAGGACCACGCCAAAGCTGTACACATCGCTCTTCTCGCTTATTCGTTGAGTTCGACAATACCTACAAAAAAGAAAGCCATATTTTTTATCTCTTGAACTATTTACGACTTTGATTGATCAAATGAATGGAATTGACCAACACTGTATATATGCTTACTCTGGGTCAAGGTATCCTAGTGTCCCGGCAACAACAGTCGACTCATACTCTTGTTCATTTGCCAAAGAGTCTCTAGACAAGCCAAAATCAGCCAGTTTCGCTTGGAAATTTTCATTCAGCAAAATATTTGTCGGCTTCACATCTCTGTGAACAATGGATGGTTTGCAACCATTATGCAAGTAATCCAACCCTACAACAAAAGTAATCTTTATATTATTTCAACAGCCGGGAGACGATAAGAAAAGCTTTATGCCGACCACACAATCATAACTATCCAAGAACCTTGTGCTGCATCCAAAGCTATCTTTAACCTGTCCTTCCATGTCAAGAAATGTGCATGTGCATCTGTAGGCACCAAAACAGGAACAATCTATTGTTTGTAAGAAAACACATCTAAAATGAAATGGCTGTCCAGTTTGACTTATGAGAGCTTGAGTAGACAAACTTGATATCACAGCTTCTAAATTCCCATTTGCCATATATTCGTAAACGAGGCCTAAATGGTCACCATCATTGCAGTAACCGATCAGAGACGTCAAGTTCTTGTGATGGACTCTTGTCAAAAGTTGTGCCTACAAGCAGGTATTTATTTAATAAGAAATTACAGTGCTGTTTGCTAAAAATTGGTGCCACTAAGAAGTGCATTTTGCTCATTTGACTATGAATACCTCTGCTTTGAACTCCTTGTATCCTTGAGAAGATGAAGGAGATAACATTTTGACAGCAACTTGAATGTCATCTAAGAACCCAAAGTACACCGTTCCAAACCCTCCTACCCCAATCACTTTTTGAAAATTGTTGGTCATTTTTATAATCTCTGAGTAGGAAAACCATTGTTTCTGTTTCAGTATGTCCCTGGATGAACCACCAAAGTGAAACCCAGCAACTATAATTGTTCTATCCGGCCCACCTACAGAAACTCTTAATTAGACATGTTATAAAACTTACCATTTGCTAAGTCTAAAATATTATCTGTGGAAGTTTACCTCTGAAAATTTTCTTTTTGTACACAAGAAAGACAACAACCAAGGCGAGCAAAATGCAAATCACTGCAACAATTGCCGCGATCATTGGAACTCTGACACTGCTCTTCGATCGTGTTTTTGGTTGATTGCATGTGTTCGATAAACAAAGAATTGGGTTTCCATCCAATCTAGTTTCCATGAAAATAAACCAAAAATGATTACTTGGTACAAGTCTCAGACCAATCCACAAGGCAACAAGAAATCTTCGTACCTGAGGGTCAAGGATCCTTCATTTGACTTTGTAACCAGCGTTGGTGGCAAAGTGCCTGAGAAATTGTTGTTGCTCAGATCTCTACAAAAGAAAACAAAACCGACAGAATTAAACAATGTAAGATTTTTTCTATTACTTATTTCAGCTGCGCTCGGGCAAACAAACCAAATGACTCTCTGTTTGAGTTACTTACAGAAATCTCAAGGATGTCATGCTTGCCAAGAATTCAGGAACAGCTCCTGACAGACTATTGTTAGACAAATCCCTGAAAGAGACTTATGAGTTATCACTTGTAACAGCATGTCAAGGCAGGGCCAATCAAACGACCTGTTATTATGTTACTTACAGGGTTTCCAACGACTTAAGATTCGAGATGGAAACAGATATTGCTCCTTTCAGATTACTGGAGGACAAGTTCCTGTAACACACTTAATTCAAAACTCGTATCCTTCTACAATATTGCTTTTTTCAAAAAACTCACTTGCACTCATTTGGGAGTGGAGGTAAGAGCACACAAGACTCACAAGCCTACGATCTTCGGTGGGTCGAACTCCTGGAAGCTGCAAGTAAGGCCTTCCCATGAATAATTTTGTGGTGCACAAGGATCTCCCTGCCATATTTTACCTCCGCCATAACTTGATTTGATAGCATCCATAGCTTCAACTGAAAACATAATAAAGATTGATTTTAACTTCGAAGTATATCAGACGAGACAGCTGAACCAGCTACATTAGTTGACAAATGAGCAGGTGCATACCATCCATTACATTTGTGTTCAGTTGGGGCCATGCATTGTATGTGTAGATCTCATATGCATTGAGGGTCGGAGGGAGTGTCGAGTTTACAGATCCTGTTATTGAAAAGTTGAATCTTTTCGTGAAATGGGGATTCACACTGAACACTGTGGTCATGCCCAAGTATTTAGGTTGAAAAGGTCCATACAAAAACTCATCGCTGTTCAAATAAATGTTGAACTCTCTAGTCTGGTTTGGTGCAAGCTTTTGGACCTCGGAGAAGTGAAAATAAGTGTAGTACTGTTGGCTAGAGCCTTCGTCTGTGTCCGAACTTTGGTCCACAATGCCAGATGACGTGGAGGCCATAACTGCAGTGCTCATCACAGCCTTGGGTGGATTAAAGCCGTTATTGATGTAAACTGATTCATTCGTGCTGATGTAACTTACTCCATTGCTCCATTCGGTTGGTTCCCATATTCTATCATATCTATCATCTGGAAACCTACACAACATACCAAATTTATTTAATATCGATCTTATAACCTGGCTACCATATGTTAACCTGATCACAGCCTTGGACATACCTGTATCTGTTTTTGGAGCCAGACA
>NQLW01000047.1:1448280-1460535 GCA_002312845.1 Kalanchoe fedtschenkoi
ATTTTGTATTTTATATAGTTTGGAATTATATTGATTTTGGTTGATTTTGTGATCTGATTTTGAAAGATTAAAAATAAAAAAATACAAATTATCGTTATAAAATAAGTATTAAATAAGTATGTCACTTACTAAATAAGTAAAAATAGATATTAAATGAGTACTAAACGAGTATATTTCGAGTAATAAACGAGTAATATTCGAGTATTAAATGAGCTTTTAACGAGCATGTTCACGAACATAAACGGGTCGAGTACTATCTTGCTCAAGCTCGGCTTGTTTATTAAACGAGCCTAAAAATTTTGCTCGTATTTGGCTTGTTTATAATCGAACGAGCTTTGACCGATTTTTGACCGAGTATGTTCACGAGCCGCTCGCGAGTGTATCAGCTCGTTTGCACCCCTACATACAACCATCCACCATGTGAGATGCTATCTTGCTAAGTTCACTGCTCGAGTCCAACGAAACATAAGATTCTATGGTTTCTCTTGTCTTCCGAGCTACTTCCATCTGCAAACAATGTTTCAGCTCCGCCACGACTTGACTCATGGATGGCCTTTTAATTGCCGTGGACGACACGCAGAACAATGCCAGCTCAATAGCCTTCCAAGCAGAGTTTATGTCTCGTAGTCACCTTGTAATCTAGCGCCAACGATGGACTTTGACGTCTCCCGCGGGTACTCAGTACCTGGTTCACCCATACGCTTATGTGAGTCCTGTCCTCGCTTCTTGTTCTCATCGGTTGGCTTGTGATGATTTCTAAGCACAGTTATTAAAACTGGATCGGCCGGTTCAACCGGTCAAACCGTGAACCGCTATGCAATTAGAACCGGGTTTAACTAGATTGAAGCGGTGAAAATCAGATCAAACCGGTTCAACATTTAATTAATGTAATTACCATCTTGATTAATAAAATTAACTATAAATGCTAATAAAAACTTGATAGGAATCGATCCATAAATCTTCATAATCTATGATTGCCCTCCTTCCACTAGACTATATCAAGATTGGTGACTTTTTATATTGTCACTTAAATATATAATTATAATTATGAGAAATCAGATCGGCACCACACCGAAATTGTAAACGTCATTTTTCTCATTCAATCTGTGTGTGTTACAATTTACAAACATACATTAAATTGTCACATTGTACCATTTGTAGCATGAAAATTTCATGAGTTTTTATCGAATCTGGTTTTTTCGCTTTATTCTCAATCATTTGTAAATACTCACTTGGTATTTTTTATACGGACCTCTTCGCATTTCGGAACCGTGAAAAGTTCTTTGTAATTTTCACAATTACTAAGTGTATGATTTTCGCAGTTTCAAACTGCGAAAATTGAAATCCCACAAATAATATAGCATAGTGATTTTTGCAGTTCTGAAATGTGAAAATCATAGCGAACCATGAAAATCATAGAAATTTTTGTTGTTCCGAACTGCGAAAAGATTAGTGTGAAAAAAATCAAAGGAGGTTCACAAATGATAGAACGAAAAGATCAGATTTGATAAGGCGTCGAAGCTGCTACTCACTCTGGATCAAGATACCCTAGTGTCCCAGCCACTACCGTAATTGCTTGTTGCGTTCTACCACCAGCTGGGTATACTCTAGACAAACCAAAATCTGCTAATTTATCCTAGAAAACTTCGTTCAGTAAAATGTTCGCGGGTCTACATCCGTTATGCAAGTAATCCAGACCTGCAACCAAGAAAACTCGAATTTTACTTGGCCACATTATTTACAAGAAAACATCATTCCAGTGTTAATTGCCAACCTTGGGGGGCATCTATTGCTATGAGCAACCTGTCTTCCCACACCCAATATTCAGTGTTTTTATCTGCAAATACCCAAACCAAAAAACTCGAATTTTCAAAACCAAAAACACGAGTTTGCCTTGCTTCATAAGATCATACTTGAAACTGACTGTGTACCTGATATTAGCGCTTCCAAGCTACCGTTAGCCATAAACTCATAGATGAGACCCAGCTTGGCAGCTTCATCACAATATCCAATCAGAGACGTCAAGTTTCTGTGATGAACTCTAGTCAGTAATTGTGCCTGCAAATCAACATTTGTTAGAATATGTGATGATGAAGAAATTGGCTCTCTTGTCTACAAGCAAGCATATATATTTGAAGGAGAGGTTTTCAACTCTTGAATACCTCTGCCTCAAATTCTTTGTAACCTTGTGGTGAAGAAGGGGCTTTACGGCCACTTGAGTGCCACCTGAACGTCCATTGTAAACAGTTCCAAAACCTCCTGTTCCAATCACCCTTTCGAAATTATTGGTAATACTTAGGATTTCCGAATATGGGAACTGTTGTTTATTCGCCTTCAAGACGTCCCTTGTTTGAGAACCAGTGTGCAATGGCCTTCCAGCCCCATCAGTTGCATCCGCACCTGCGAGTATCTCAGATGACTCATCACTCAACTTCTTATGATTCCAATGACTGGAAGAGTATGTTAGAGACAAAAAAGATGCTCTTTCCTCTGCTCCACGCTGTATTAGATCCAACAAGATACAAAAATAATTCATCATTTGGCCAAAAAAGTTTGATTACACAGAACAATTCTTATGTGAGACACACTAGTGTTATATTGAACCTTTGTGTCATTAATCGTGAGCATGTCTCATACCTCAGAGTTAAAGACCCTTCCGTTCCGCTTCGTAACGAGTGTAACTTGAACCTGTCAAGGAAAGTATAATGAAAATCAGAAGTTAGGCATAAGTTAGGTTACCTACAAGTCAGAAGTTAGACATAAGTTAGGTTATCTTCTCTACAGGTTTTGGTATCTAGTCCATGTATATAAACAACTTCAAGTCTATGAATAAAATGTCTTCCGTCATTTTATAACATGGTATCAGACCTTATCACCATTTACTCTCATCGATCCATCTGCTCTCATTAAGATCAATTTTTTGTTTTCCAGCAAAAGTTGTTTCATCCTTCAATCTCCCTTTCAATCAAAAAAAAAAAATATACTTATCTGCTCGTACAGCCGCTGTCCTCGAACATCCAGATCCACATTTACACAGCAACTTCCCAGAATTCAATCTTCCACCTTCCTCCGCCCCAGCATCCAGTCGAACCGCCATCAACCGCCATCCAAGTTCGGGAAAGACTCCCAAGGCTGAGAGATACAAATCCCTCTCTCATTCTCGGCTGAAAAAAAAAATCAGCCAAACCCTATTGCTATGCGCGCAATATTCATTGACCAACGTCCATCCCGGCCCATCAGGCCCAGTCCATCTCCGGCCCATCAAGGCCAGCCCATTAAAGCCCATCAATTCGGCCCAGCTCGGTAAATCAAGCTCCATAATCTATTTTATTATATCATGAAGAGTTCAGATGTTTTTATTGGTGGAGGAGCGCTTCTTGCTACAGACATTAAATTAAATGGGCAAAATTATCAAGATTGGGAATTCTCGGCAAGTATTTCTGGTGCTACCTCAGGTACTCTTCAGTCCTCGGCACCAGGTAATACTCCTTTATGGGTTTTAGATTCAGGAGCATCTTTTCATATGACATATGATAATTCTCAGCTCTCCAAATGCAAGCCTGTTCAGGATATTACGCACATTCAAACAGCTGACGGTACACGGTGTTCGGTTACTCACAAGGGTTATTTATCCACCTCTCAATTTTCAGTTCAGGATGTATCGCTTGTGCCTCAACTATCTATGAATCTCATATCAGTTGGCCAACTCACGGATTTAAACTGTTTGGTTATTTTTGATGCATCCTCATGCTCTATCCAGGATCGTCATACCAAAGAAGTGATTGGTCATGGCCATAGGACTTCTCGAGGCCTCTATATTCTAGATCATCTCCGTATTCCATCTTCAAATGCATCCACAATCATGGCCTCTGCAGCTTCAGTTTCTTTTCCACAGTGGCATCATCGTTTGGGTGACCTATGTGGATCTCGCTTGTCTGCTCTAATTCGTCAAGGACAATTGGGGGATGTTAGTATGGATCCTTCTTTCCATTGCACTGGATGTAAACTTGGAAAACAAGTGCAACTGCCATATCCGACGAGTAGCACTTCTAAGACCAGTCATCCGTTTGGTCTTGTCCATTCTGATATATGGGGACCAGCTCCCTTTCCCTCAAAAGGTGGTCATAAATACTATGTTATTTTTATCGATGACTATACTCGCTACGCTTGGATTTATTTTATGAAACAGCGATCTCAATTATTGTCAATTTATCAGAGCTTCGCTCGTATGGTTCGAACTCAATTCTCTGCTGCTATTCAGATCTTTCGTTCTGATTCAGGGGGTGAATATATGTCTCACGGTTTTCGCCAGTTTCTTGCTGATGAGGGGACTATTCCACAACTCTCTTGTCCTGGTGCTCATGCCCAAAATGGTGTTGCTGAGCGAAAACATCGTCATATACTTGAAACAACTAGGACTCTTTTGATATCCTCATTTGTCCCTCCACACTTCTGGGCAGAAGCGATTTCCACATCTGTCTATCTAATCAACAGTCAGCCATCGTCTTATCTTAAAGGAAAAAGTCCAGGAGAGACTTTGTTTGGTTCTCCTCCTCGCTATGATCATCTACGAGTATTCGGATGTGTGTGATATGTCTTACTTGCACCACGAGAACGGACAAAGTTAACTGCTCAATCTGTTGAGTGTGTTTTTCTTGGTTATAGTCTTGAACATAAGGGCTACCGTTGTTATGATCCTTCTGCCCGTCGCATTCGTATCTCTCGTGACGTCACATTTGATGAAAGTCGCCCTTATTTTCATTCTTCCACTATAAAATCATCATCCTCCATACAGTCGACCTCCTTTCTCCACCTTCCACATTTGTCTGACCAGTCTTCACACTATCATCTATGGACAATCCCATTACTCTTCCTTCACGGCCTCATTCACCCACACTTACATATATACCACATTCACCTACACCACCTCATCCTCCAACATTAGCTCCTCCTACAACAACATTAGAAACTTTCCCATTCCATTATAGCCGAAGACCTCGAGACTATGTGGAAACACAATCTTCTTCTGATGATCAAGCCCATATCACAGAACCTCCACCTACACAAAGGTATAACTTAAGAGATCGTAATACTCTTCGCACACCTAATTTTAATGATTATGTTGTTGGAGCTGTACTTGAACCATGTACATATCAAGAGGCTCTAGGAATTTCTGAGTGGCAATTAGCCATGTCAGAAGAATTAGAAGCTTTGGAGCGCACTCGAACTTGGGATATCATTCCATTACCCGACGGAGCTATCCCGATTACGTGTAAGTGGGTGTACAAAATAAAACACAAGTCTGATGGCTCAATAGAGCGCTACAAAGCTCGACTTGTTGCCCGTGGGTTTCAACAAGAACAAGGTCGAGACTATGATGAGACATTTGCTCCAGTTGCTCATATGACCACTGTTCGCACTCTAATTGCGGTAGCTGCAATTCATTCATGGACTATTTCTCAAATGGATGTCAAAAATGCTTTTCTTAATGGTGATCTCCAAGAAGAAGTATACATGCGGCCACCTCCTGGTGTTGAGGTACCTTCAGGACATGTATGTCGTCTTCGTCGAGCCCTCTATGGTCTTAAGCAAGCTCCTCGTGCTTGGTTCGCACGATTCAGTTCGGTGGCACTTGAAGCTGGCTTCTCTCCAAGTGATCACGATCCAGCACTTTTCATACACACCTCTTCACAAGGGCGCACTTTACTGCTACTTTATGTTGATGACATGTTGATCACTGGTGATGACCCGGAGCATGTTGCGCAAGTAAAGAAACATCTCAGTGAACAATTCCTCATGTCAGATTTGGGACCACTCAGCTATTTTTTAGGAATCGAGATCACATCTTCATCATCTGGATATTATCTTTCTCAAAAGCGATATATTCAAGACCTACTTAACCGCTCAGCTATCACTGATACTCGGACGGCTGCTACACCTATGGAACTTCATGTACATCTTTGCCCAAAAGATGGCACTCTTCTTGAAGATCCTTCTCGGTATAGACAGCTGGTGGGCAGTCTTGTTTATCTCACTGTTACTCGACCAGACATTGCACATGCAGTTCATATCTTAAGTCAATTTGTCTGTGCCCCCACCTCCGTTCATTATAGTCATCTACTCCGAGTCTTACGATATTTGAAAGGGACTATCTCTCGATACTTATTTTATGCAGCTTCTAGTCCCCTTCAGCTTCATGCCTTCTCAGATTCTACGTGGGCAAGTGATCCTATTGATCGTCGCTCTATTACTGGCTATTGCACTTTTCTTGGTACTTCTCTCATTGCTTGGTCAAAGAAACAGACTGCTGTATCCCGATCCAGCACTGAGGCAGAACTTCGTGCTCTTGCCACCACTACTTCCGAAATTGTGTGGTTGCGCTGGCTATTAGCTGACTTTGGTATTTCTTGTGATGTCCCCACACCTCTACTTTGTGACAACCTCGGAGCAATCCAAATCGCTAACGATCCTGTGAAACATGAACTAACAAAGCATATCGGTGTTGGTGCATCATTTACACGCTCGCATTGTCAGCAATCCACCATTATTCTCCAGTACACTCCCTCTGAGTTACAAGTAGCAGATTTCTTCACCAAAGCTCAAACTCGAGAACAACATCGTCTTCATCTTCTCAAACTCAATGTTTCAGACCCACCTTGAGTTTAAAGGGGGGTGTCAAGGAAAGTATAATGAAAATCAGAAGTTAGGCATAAGTTAGGTTACCTTCTCTACAAGTCAGAAGTTAGACATAAGTTAGGTTATCTTCTCTACAGGTTTTGGTATCTAGTCCATGTATATAAACAACTTCAAGTCTATGAATAAAATGTCTTCCATCTTTTTCTAACAGAACCGTGCCAGTAAAGTTATTTCCACTCAGGTTTCTATATAAACAAAGGTAGAAATGGTCGTTTAAAGTTTATTCAGTGCACCAGCTAAATTGGCAAATCATGATCTTGCTTACAAAATTTCAAGGATGTCATTCTTGACAGGAATTCAGGGACACGTCCCGAGAGCATGTTCGTCGAACAAATCCCTGAGGTAAAACATATAACACCGTAATGGATTAGTAAAACTTACTGCGATCAAATCATTTCAGAGACTACAGGCTTAACCCATTTGGGCTTCTAGATTCGAGATGAAACTTGATAGAGAACCAGTCAACACACCCGAGGACAAGTTCCTGCAACACAATCCGGATGAAACTATAACCATCAAATCTTAAGAAAGAAATTATGCCAGCATCTATAGACATAAAAGCAGTGCATATGATGACTTACAAGGTTGTGATCCTTGGAGACTCGACTCCGTTGAAGCTACAACCAAGACCTTCCCATGAAGAGTTCTGAGGGGCGCAAGGATCTCATTGCCATAGTTTTGTCACACCGTAACTTGACTTGATAGAATTGATGGCTGACAGAAAGAGCAAGATTCGACGTAATTAAACCCTAGCTTTTATTGATGAACTCAAGATATGATCCTGAGATTGCAGGGATTGATATTTATATAATCGGCAGAGCAGCCGAGAAGAAGAGAAGAAGAGGAGAAGAACAAGTATGGAAGCAATGACGTTTCATCGTGGCGGGACTTCATTTGGACGAAGCGACGGCGTTTCCCTTGAGAGAGACTCCGTTCTTCGAACACTGTCGTTTCCAGAAGGCGCGAATCTTTCTCTAGAAACGACGACATTTCCTATGGCGCTCCTCCTCTCCTTCGACGTCGGAGCTAGAGCTGGAAGGGCTTTGGACCTTTGGTTAACAAATCGGCCGGTTGATCAGTCGATGGAACATAGAATGGAAGAATTCGATTTGCAGAGAAATTATCCCAAACAAGGTGACAGTAGATCTCAATGTGTTTTGTT
This sequence comes from Kalanchoe fedtschenkoi, assembly GCA_002312845.1. Taxonomy (NCBI): domain Eukaryota; kingdom Viridiplantae; phylum Streptophyta; class Magnoliopsida; order Saxifragales; family Crassulaceae; genus Kalanchoe; species Kalanchoe fedtschenkoi. Next base: position 1,456,139 of record NQLW01000047.1, read on the forward strand.
CGTTCATGATGAACCAGATTCTGCGCTATGGCAATGGCTGACTTGCTGTCACGGGCAATAGGGACTGGACCAGACTGAGGCACCTTTAACGATACAAGCAATTGACAAATCCAGAGAATCTCACAAGTAGCATTAGCTAAAGCACGATACTCAACTTCAGCAGAGGACCTAGAGACAGTATGTTGCTTCTTGGATTTCCAGGATACAAGAGACGTGCCCAGAAAAACACAATAACCCGTAACAGAATGACGAGTAATTAGACAAGAACCCCAATCAGGATCACACGCAGCGGAAGAGTACTAGGTCAGAAGTAGATAAGTAAAGTAGCCCACGACCTGGAGAACGTTTTAAGTATCGAACAACCTTCAAGAGGCTGCAACCATGTGATGATCACAAGGAGCTGCTAGAAATTGACTGAGAGAGTGAACCGCATAACATATGTCAGGCCTTGTAATTGTGGATAAACTAACTTTCCAACAAGTCTTCTGTTTGTATTAGGAGTACACATGGCCGGACTTTGTTGATTAGCTAGTTTAGCATCAGCTACCATAGGAACTTTTGAAGGTTTACAAGTTGTCATCCTGTCTTACTAAGGATGTCCAAAATGTACTTTCTTTGGCATAGTGAAATTCCCTTGCTTGATCTTGCCAATTCAATACCAAGAAAATATTTTGCTTTACCCAAATCTTTAAATAAGAATTGAGTAGTCAGATGAGCCTTGAGATCATCCATTTGAGACTGAGGATATCCTGTAAGTAGTAGATCATCAACATAGACCAATAGCATAAGGAATGATTTATCAGAGGTATAAGTGAAAAGTGAATGATCTGAAGAGCTCTGGATAAATCCATAAGTGAGTAGAGCAGAAGAAAGCTTATGGAACCATTGTCTTGGAGCCTGTTTGAGGCCATAGAGAGACTTGAGCAGCTTACAAACTGGTTGATGGAACTTTCTTCTTTCACTGACTTTATAACCAGGAGGAAGTTGGACATAAACCTCTTCATTTAGATCTCCATGAAGGAAGGCATTTGTTACGTCAAATTGGAGTAAAGGCCAATGTTTAGTAGTTGCTAGAGCAATGACCAATCTCATTGTGGTCATTTTGGCTACAGGAGCAAAAGTTTCAAAATAGTCCAGCCCTTCAGTTTGAGTGAATCCTTTTGCCTCTAATCTTGCTTTAAATCTGTCCACAGATTCATCAGCCTTGTATTTCACCTTGAAAATCCACTTACATCCAACCGGATTCTTGCCTGAAGGAAGTTCAGTAATCACCCAAGTGTTAGTACTTTCTAAGGCATGGATTTCATGATTCATGGCTTGAACCCATTGAGGATCCTTAGAGGCTTGAGTGTAGGAAATAGGCTCAGCAATTTTTGAGACAGAAGTAAGAAAAGAAAAATGAGTAGGGGAAATATGACTGTATGAAATAAAATCAGATAAAGGATACAGAACCTTATAAGAGGAATTAGCTGAATGAGATGGTAAACCTGTCATTTTTGGGATAACATAGTCAGTGTACTTTGCTGGAAGTTTGGTGGTTCTTTTTGGCCTTGGTAAATCAGTACTAGGTTCAGGTGGATTATTGGAAGGGTTTGAAGTCGGCTGTGTGAGGATAAGATCAAAGAAAGGGGAAGTATTGAGTTCTGTGTGAACAGTGCCAGGGGAACTTTCAGGAACTTCAAGTGCCTGAATAGGAACTTCAGGATTTGACTGAGGTGAATCAAAAGAATGTGTGGTAGATGACTCGATAAAATGAAAAGGTTGTGTGTGAGTAGAATCACACTGATGATATGCAGGAGAATCACCAGGTAATTGAGGAATATCAGAACTGGTATTTTGAAAAGGGAAAACAGATTCCTCAAATATAACATTTCTACTTACAAAAGCTGATTGTGTAACAAGATCAAGGATCTTATAACCCTTTTTGCCAAATGGAAAGCCTAAGAAAACACCTTTCACAGCTCTTGGAGAAAATTTATCCCTCTTTGAATGTAGAGTGGTACTATAACACAAACTACCAAATACTTTCAAATGTTGATAGTTTGGTTTAATACCTGTCAAAACTTCAAAGGGAGTTTTGAAATGGAGAGACTTAGTGGGTAACCTGTTGATAATATATACAGCACGTAACACACAGTCTCACCAAAATTTGTGAGGCAAGTTTGCTTGAAATCTTAAAGATCTAGCCAAAGCTAATATATGTTGATGTTTTCTTTCAACCTTGCCATTCTGTTGAGGAGTTTCAACACAACTAGTTTGGTGAAGAATACCATTAGCAGCAAGAAACTCTTGGAAGATCAGACTTGTAAATTCTGTTCCATTATCACTCCTTAGAGTTTTAATGGTAGCAGCAAAATGATTTTTGACATAGACAAAATTTGCTGAAAACTGAGTAAACTTCAGATTTTTGTTGTAATAAGTAAACCCAAGTACATCTACTAAAATCATCCAAAATAGTAAGGAAGTATCTATATCCATTGTAGGTAATGTGTTTATAAGGTCCCCAAACATCACAATGAAGGAGTTCAAAATTTTTTGAAGTAGTGGAAATACTAACAGGAAAGGGAAGATTCTTTTGCTTTGCAATTTGACATATGTCACACAAATTGTTTGGTATAGTAATGAAATGTTTGATTTGAGGAATATGTTGGAGTATTTGATAAGAGGAGTGACCCACCCTGAGATGCCACGAGGTGGAAGAAGAAGAAGAAATACCAGTTGAAGGATTAGTAGAAATTGCAGCTGTATGTATTTGAGGTTTTGGGAAGTAGACTGACTGATATAACCCATTGACTTGTTTACCAATCAAAAGATTCTTCTTCAATACAAGGTCCTGCAAGAAGCAATGTTGGTGAGTGAAAGAGACAGTGTAAGAGGAGTGGGTTAGTAGGCTGTTTACAGACAAAAGATTGAATGTAAAAGAGGGTACATATAGGACATTGTATAAGGTAATGGATGAGGAGAATTGAACTGAGCCAATGTGAGTGACTGAGGTAGAGTTACCATTAGGGAGCTGTATGACAGAAACAAACTGTTTAGGCTGTATAAGAAGATGAAATTGAGAGGTTATATGGTGACTAGCTCCTGAATCAATAATCCAAACCTTATTAGTACTGTCAAATGAGTGACACTTGGACTTACCTGCAGCTGTATTGATAAGAATCTCAGAGTCAGAAGTAATTTTGCTTGAGTTCATCATTTTGAAGAGTTCTTGAAGTTGATCATGGGACAACTGATACACTTTCCCATTCTCAGAGGCTGATTGTTGAGGCAAATGCATTGTGGTAGAAGCTGCATTCACTTGTACATGATTCATTTGTGAAAACTTCTTCCTGTTAGCTAACTGTTGTTCAGTTGGAGGTTTGTAAAACTTGTGACCTTCAGGATATCCAACCAGTTTATAGCATTGATATTTGGTATGTCCCATCTTTTTGCAATAGTTGCACTCAACGTTTCCATTTTTCTTTGTCTAATATGTTGGTTTAGAGTACAAGGCAGTAGCTTCTGCTTCAATATGATTTGATAAGTTTCTCTGGCTTTCCTCCTGAACAACCATAGCAAACACTTCTTCAAGTTTTGTTAATGGTTTGGTCATCAGTACATTGCTCTTGATATGTTGGTATTGAGAGTTTAACCCCATCAAAAATAGCATAACATCATTCTCATCTTCTTCTTGTTGATCATCAAGATGTTTAGGACAACCATTACTGCAATTACATTTCCTAATTGCACACAGACTTTTTACCGCATCCCTGAGCTCCTTCTGTTTGGCATAATACTCAGAGATAGTAATTGTTCCTTGCTTTATATGATTGAGTTCACTCTTCAGCTGGAACTTTCTGGTAGCATTCCTTTCACTGAACCTTACATTTAAAGTGTCCCAGAAGTCGCGACGGTTGGGGTGGAGGCCTGAGGAGGAGGTGCGGCCGATGGGGGAGAAGAGGACATGGTGCTTAGGAGTGTAACGGTTCAATTCGGTTCGATTTTGCCTAAAAATTTGAACCGAACCATTATTCATCGGTTCCAATTTTTTCAAACCAAACCGAACCAGACAGTTTGGAAAACTGAACTGAATCAAACTGACCGGTTCTGTTTGATTTCGGTTCGGTTCAGTGAAAATAATTTAAAAGCCTAACTAAAAAAACCTGTATAACCATTAACCAACCTTATAAAATGTTTAACATACAACCAATTAATACATGTGACACTAATGATCTATACACAATTGACAAAAATAGTGAAGCTTGTGTCTGAGGCTGTAGTGAAGCAAAAGAAGATACGAGGCTGAGGTAGGAAATTGATGTCTTCTAGTTGGTGTTCAGCAGATCTTCAAACCAAACTATCCAACCCTTGGAACCATGACTCATTGTTTGATCAAAATCCTGTGAAGATATAAA
>NQLW01000047.1:1474735-1516466 GCA_002312845.1 Kalanchoe fedtschenkoi
CTTTCTGGAAGTTGGAACGGAAACTAGTGGGGTTGAACCTATTTTCAAAAGCTCATTGACAGCAACAAGCCTTGATGATCCAGTGACTATAATGAGAGTTCACTAACCAGATTGATCTTGAGCTTGTACATGGATGGTTGTTGTTGCAAGAAAATAAGCCAAAGCAAGACCCAAAACAAGCTTTGATATTCTTCCTTCTTCTCCCATTTCTGTATCCTCCTCACTAAGAAAAAAGCTCCCAGTGCAAATGATGGGACTTTTATGTACGTATCTGGTTAAAAAGGACTGTCAGCAAGTTGCGGCTAGAAGTGTTGGCAGTTGACCTGGGGCCAAACTCTTAACCAGCTAAGAGGGAAAATGAACTTGGTGCAAGTAAGCAAAGAGGCATTGAATAGTTTAGCCGCCAGGCAAACATGGTCATTTAAGTCAGAAGTTATGATACAACCACCTTTAAAGAGACCGGCACCATTTCAAGTCAACAGTGAAGAAGTATTCAAACCATAGTTATCAGAACCGGACCGGAGGCCGAACCGGTCAGGGCTCCGGTTCCCGATTTTTCGGTTGCACCGACGGTTCAAACCGGTTCGATCGGCGGTTCATTTAAATATAATTATTATTGAATATGAGATTTAATCTACTTGTTATCCTAAAAATGAAAAAATATCTTGATGGTCTAGTGGTTAGAACTTATGCATGGATGCCCAAAGGGCTGGGTTCGAATTTGAGCTCAAACATTTTTATAAAATATATTTTTGGCTATTAATGATATGCAATTAAACCTTAATGAAGCCATCAATTACACTAAACCGGTTCAACCGGACCGATTCGGTTCACCGATTTTGTAAAAAACCGGCCGGCTTATCCGGTTTTTTCCGGTTCACTGTGCACCCCGGTATTAATTTCAAATCGGACCGATACCAAGTCCAGTTTCCGGTCCAATCGACCGGTCCGGTCCGGTTCTAATAACTATGATTCAAACAGTTTGATTGTAGAATAAAACTTACCTTTTTTTTTTTCTCGGACATTTGTAAGTCAATCGAAATAAGTGCAAGTTTGATCAGTGGATCCAGATGAAGGTATGTGGAGAGCGAGGACAAAATGGATAAAAATGACATTTACAAAGAACATGTTTCAAGTTGTATAACAAGATGGTTGAAAATTGAAACTATCTTAGTACATGTACATGACTGTGTGAATCAGAAATGTCACTTACTCCGGATCAAGATGTCCGGGTGTTTCGGCAACTGCCATACAATCCAAAATCAGCTATTTTGGCTTCATAATTTTCATTTAGCATAATGTTGGTGGTTTTTACATCCCTATGAACTATTGGTGAGTTACATTATCATATTTTTCTCAAATGTTACCTCAATCAAAAAATAAAATAGTACCAATTCAGAAATATCCAGATTCCAAACCTTGCGCTATATTTACAGCAATCTGTAATCTATCTGCAAGTTTTTGATTGAAATGGCGGAAACAACAACATAAATTCAAGACACCCATGTCAATATGAAATGCAAATATCTTTTAGTGACTGAATGTTTCTCTATTTCAAGATCCTAACAGATGTGCGAGACTCCAAATTACCATTAGTGAGGACATCGTATATCAAGCCTAACTTGTCACCTTCCTCCAGCATCCTGTAACAGACATCAAGTTCTGATGGTGAACTCCAGTGGGTAGTTTTTCCTGCTATCCAATATACAATTATGAAAAGAAAAAAATAACTACTGAAAACGATTAAGTCTTCACTAACTTGTAGACAAATTAAATGTGGAAATTATAACTCGGTTTCCTTATAACCTTGAGACGCTGAGTGGGTGAACGTCTCTACAGTCACTTGAGTTCATCCCAATATTCATGAAAAATAGTTCCAAATCCTCCAAGTCCAATTTTGAAATTTCCAGTAAAACTTCAGATATCTGATTATGTAAACCCATTGCGTTGAAGACATTATTCCTTGTCCAACCACAGGAGAGAAATGTCCCTGGCACCTCTACTCTCCTTTCCATTTGTCAAAAATATATTCAAAGGTTTGGACTGACTTCCACACTTAAATTAACAAAATTCAGTGATTCAATTCTTAGGGGGTATATATATTTATATATAGAGAGAGAGGATGGATCCGGTGTAAACACCTTTCCCGTTGTAAATAATGGACAATTCCTGACCACTCATTTTGAGCTAAATCCGAAGGTGCGATAATCATATTTTTCTAATTTTGAGACATTTCAAATGTAATAGATAAAAAGTTAAAAATACATATAAAAATAAAAAATTTAAAAACATAAAAAATATAAAAAATTAAAACGATGAAGATTCCAGAGATGGTGAATTTCCGATTCACGATGGAGCATGCTTCATAACCTATGGTGCATATGAGGTTCACCATTAGAATTCATGCAATTGACGTTGTGGGCGGCTGCGGGGATGAGAGGCTTGAGCAGTATCGTTCATTGGGATGTCATTTGGGAATTTAGGTTTTAGATTGGTCGATAAGATATATTAGATTATGTTTCAAATTAGGTTTCATAATTAAAAGTAGCCATAGGATATATCAAACTGGATGGATGAGATTTGTCCACTATTTACCATGAAACTATTGTTTACATTTGATCCCTCTTCTATCTATATATATATATATATATATATAGATATATGAGATGAAATTATCAACCGAATGAATGCAAACAGCTTGCTCCAACTATACAAACGGATATATGTTCTCATTACTTGTGCGTGAGAAAAAATCTATACAAATTCGGATGATATATTTAAAGTAGATTCGAATACAATAGCATTGATTATGTTGCTCTGAAATACTAATGAGGCATCTGTATTGTGGAATGATACACGGCTGATAATGATTCAATTGAGAAATCATGTAATTCAAGCAAAAACCAGCCTTGAAAGTAAAATTAAGAATAAGGTATTTGTTCTGCGCTTTGTTATGGCACCATTTGATTTCAGTTTTCCGCCAAACTCCAAAAAAGACACCATCCTATAATGCACTCTTTCACTATTATATTTAATAAGTGTCAGAGTCAATCTATTTTCTAAGTTTATTATATTTATTGGACTAACTTTCAGCCATGATCAACATATGTTGCAGTATTTGCAGCCAGAAGTAGAGTAATTGAAAATTGTGATATGTGATCGAGATGCAAATTCGCTCAATACTACAAAACAAACGTGTATATAAGGAAGCTTTCAAAAATATGAAATAAGATAAAAGTTACAGTGATGAAAACATTATTAATTTGCTTTTAATTTTATATAAGGAAATTTTCTCAAATATAAAATAACATGGAAGTTACAGAGAGAGTCAATTTCAAGTTTATAGAGTAAAATGAGAACGTTCAAATGTGTAGCATGAACATACAAGAAAGAGATAGATGAACAACTTTTTTTTAAAAAAAAAAATATATATTTCATTTTATTGCTAATGGTCTAAAGGATCTAGGGCTCCGAGTGCCTATAAGGGGGTGGCACGAGGCCTAAAAATTTGACTTGAGAGCCTACAATGGGTGGCACGAGGCCTAGGGGTTTGGATCGAGAGCCTACAAGGGGGTGGCACGAGGCCTAAAAATAGCGAACCGGATCTGCTAGAGTGTCTATAGAAAGGAAATAACGGAACCAGAAGATGTGTAATAGCATGTGTTGTGGTTTGATGGTTGGCTATCTTGCCGAAGGTTCACTATCTGTATCCAAGGGCAGAAAAATAGACGAGGCCTCTGCGTTTCTTCCCCTTGTGTGGCCTTCGCCATTATTATTAGCTATCTCCATTTGCAAGCATTGCTTGAGATCATAAACGACTTGACTCATGGTTGGTCGATTAACTGAAGGGCTGGATACGCACGACTTTGCGAGCTCTATAGCCATCCAAGCAGAGTTGATGTCATACTCTCCTTGCAGTCGCTCATCAACAATGGTTTTGACATCTCCTGAAGTAGATATCAGTTGTTCCACCCATCCGCTTACATGTATCTGAGTGTCTCCAGTTGAAACACTCGTCGGCTTGCCTGTGATTATTCTTAAGAGGACCACCCCAAAGCTGTACACATCGCTCTTCTCGCTTATTCGTTGAGTTCGACAATACCTACGAAAAAGAAAGCCATATTTTTTATCTCTTGAACTATTTACGACTTAGATTGATCAAATGAATGGAATTGAGCAAGAATGTATATATGCTTACTCTGGGTCAAGGTATCCTAGTGTCCCGGCAACTACAGTCGACTCATACTCTTGTTCATTTGCCAAAGAGTCTCTAGACAAGCCAAAATCAGCCAGTTTCGCCTGGAAATTTTCATTCAGCAAAATATTTGTCGGCTTCACATCTCTGTGAACAATGGATGGTTTGCAACCATTATGCAAGTAATCCAACCCTACAACAAAAGTAATTATTTCAACAGCCGGGAGACAATAAGAAAAGTTTTATGCCGACCACACAATCATAAAGTATCCAAAACCTTGTGCTGCATCCAAAGCTATCATTAACCTGTCCTTCCATGTCAAGAAATGTGCATTTGCATCTGTAGGCACCAAAACAGGAACAATCTATTGTTTGTAAGAAAACACATCTAAAATGAAATGGCTGTCCAGTTTGAGTTATGAGAGCTTAAGTAGACAAACTTGATATCACAGCTTCTAAATTCCCATTTGCCATATATTCGTAAACGAGGCCCAAATGGTCACCATCATTGCAATAACCGATCAGAGACGTCAAGTTCTTGTGATGGACTCTTGTCAGAAGTTGTGCCTACAAGCCGGTATTTATGAGGACGGAAATAAGAAATAAGAGTGCTGTGTGCTAAAACTTGGTGCCACAAAGAAGGGCATTTGCTCATTTGACTATGAATACCTCTGCTTTGAACTCCTTGTATCCTTGAGAAGATGAAGGAGATAACATTTTGACAGCAACTTGAATGTCATCTAAGAACCCAAAGTACACTGTTCCAAACCCTCCTACCCCAATCACTTTTTGAAAATTGTTGGTCATTTTTATAATCTCTGAGTAGGAAAACCATTGTTTCTGTTTCAGTATGTCCCTGGATGAACCACCAAAGTGAAACCCAGCAACTATAATTGTGCTATCCGGGCCACCTACAGAAACTCTTAATGAGAGATGTTATATGTAAACTTACCGTTTGCTAAGCCTTAAAACATTATCTGTGGAAGTTTACCTCTGAAAATTTTCTTTTTGTACACAAGAAAGACAACAACCAAGGCGAGCAAAATGCAAATCACTGCAACAATTGCAGCGATCATTGGAACTTTGACACTGCTCTTCGATCGTGTTTTTGGTTGATTGCATGTGTTCGATAAACAAAGAGTTGGGTTTCCGTCCAATCTAGTTTCCATGAAAATAAACCAAAAATGATTACTTGGTACAAGCCTCAAACCAATCCACAAGGCAACAAGAAATCTCCGTACCTGATGGTCAAGGATCCTTCATTTGACTTTGTAACCAGGGTTGGTGGCAAAGTGCCTGAGAAATTGTTGTTGCTCAGATCTCTACAAAAAAAAAAAAAAAACAGAATTAAATAATGTCAGATTCTTTCTATTACTTATTTCAGCTGCGCTCGGGCAAACAGACCAAATGACTCTCTGTTTGAGTAACTTACAGAAATCTCAAGGATGTCATGCTTGCCAAGAATTCAGGAACAGCTCCTGACAGACTATTGTTAGACAAATCCCTGAAAGAGACTTATGAGTTATGAATTGTAACAGCATGTCAAGGCAGGGCCTATCAAGTATCATACGACATGTTATTATGTTACTTACAGGGTTTCCAACGACTTAAGATTCGAGATGGAAACAGATATTGCTCCTTTCAGATTACTGGAGGACAAGTTCCTGTAAAGCGCTTAATTCAAAACTCATATCCTACAACAATATTGCTTTTTTCAAAAAACTCACTTGCACTCATTTGGGAGTGGAGGTAAGAGCACACAAGACTTACAAGCCTACGATCTTCGGTGGGTCGAACTCCTTGAAGCTGCAATTAAGACCTTCCCATGAATAATTTAGTGGTGCACAAGGATCTCCTTGCCATATTTTACCTCCGCCATAACTTGATTTGATAGCATCCATAGCTTCAACTGAAAACATAATAAAAGATTGATTTTAACTTCAAAGGATATCAGACGAGACAGCTGAACCAGCAACATTAGTTGACAAATGAGAAGGTGCATACCATCCATTACATTTGTGTTCGATTGGGGCCATGCATTGTATGTGTAGATCTCATATGCATTGAGGGTCGGAGGGAGTGTCGAGTTTACAGATCCTGTTATTGAGAAGTTGTATCTTTTCGTGAAATGGGGATTCACACTCCACAATGTGTTCATGCCCAAGTATACAGGTTGAAAAGGTCCATAGAAAAACTCATTGCTGTCCAAATAAATGTTGAACGCTCTAGTCTGGTTTGGTGCAAGCTTTTGGACCTCGGAGAAGTGAAAATAACTGTAGTACTGTTGGCTCGAGCCTTCGTCTGTGTCCGAACTTTGGTCCACAATGCCAAATGACGTGGAGGCTATCACTGCAGTGCTCATCACAGCCTTGGGTGGATTAAAGCCGTTATTGATGTAAACTGATTCGTTCGTGCTAATGTAACTTACTCCATTGCTCCATTCGGTTGGTTCCCATATTCTATCATATCTATCATCTGGAAACCTATACAACATACCAAATTTATTTAATATCGATCTTATAACCTGGCTACCATATATTAACCTGGTCACAGCCTTGGACATACCTGTATCTGTTTTTGGAGCCAGACCCCATATTAGCGCGAGTCACCAGATTTATAGACCCGGTAACTCGTAAGACATAAGCAGTATCATCGAGGATCCTTGTTTCCAGTGCGGATATGAAAGGCGTCCCAGACCCTTTATTTACCAAACACACTGACATCACACTCAACCGCGCGAGATAGATCATTTCCACAGTTGTTACACTAGACGCATCATCCAGCTTTACGGAAGTCCAAAGATTTACTCCAATGTACAGGTCGAATTCTGGGACTTGATTCAAAGAGTCATAGTTACCATACATGAATCGAGCCCTTATTAAGAACCTCGTACCATTGACTGTGTTAACATTATGTCTTAGCGTGTAACAATTCCGCACCCCATCTGGGAAACTCCTAACAGTTCCTAAGTGTTTGTCAAGACTACCACCATTGTAAGAAGCTGCAATGTTTCTGCTCTGACCGCTGTCTATGTAATTTGTGTCCGGAACATAATTAATCCCTGTTACCTCTTCCGTGTAGGCTTCTGTGCTCCCACAGTCTATGCTTGTGAACCCTGCAAACATAACACACGACACATCTTACAACTCTGTCTAAGAAACGAGGCAACAAGATCCAGAGACTATGACAAGTTCATTAACCTGATTGATCTTGTGCTTGTACACGTATTGTTGTTGTTGCAAGAAAACAAGCACAAATGAGAGTGAAAATAAGCTTAGTTTTTCTTCTTTCTTCTCCCATTTCGGTATCCTCCGCTCTCCAAAAATCTATCAGTCCAAATAATGGAAGTTTTTGAGTAAGTATCTGGTTAAAGAAGACTCTCAGCAAGTTGCAGCTAAAAATCCTGGCATTGACTGCGAACCAAAGTCTATCCGCAAAAGGGGTCCAAGGTTTCAACAGGACAAACTTGATGCAAGTAGCACGAAGGCGAAGAATAGTCTAGCCGTCTGGCACACATACTCCCTCTATCCTCTTTTACATGTCACTTAACCGAATTTTTTTGTCCACTTTTACTTGTCACTTAATAATTTTCAATGCGCATTTAATGTCAACAACTACCTTAAAATGTCAAACATTAATTACTTCATTATCATATTCAATAAAAAATATATTCTCCTTCAGTGATCATCTACCAATTTTACTTTTTGCACGAACTTTTTTATAAAAACATCAACCACCCACTCATTATATTTGTTCAACCGCTAGCATTAATTTCACCTTAATCTACTCAAATTAACCGTAAACGACATGTATTAGAGGACGGAGGGAGTAGTCATTAAAGTCAGAATTCAATACAACCACATTTTGAGGGGCCAACACAATTTAATGATGCAAAATGACACCACTAGCGTTGGTTTCATATGCCCTTTATTTCCACAGTGAAGACTTCAAATACTTTTGCTTTTCGAATAAAACTTAGCTATTTGCTCGGATATTTGTAAGCCAATCAGAATAAGTGGAAGTTTGATCAGTAGATCCAGACGAAGGCATGTGGTGAGGAAAATGGACAAAATGATATTTGGTAAGAACATGTTTCAAGTTGTATAACAAGATAGTTGAAATTAGGAACTAACTTGAGAAAGGTTGCTCACCACTAGAACCATAATACAAATGGTCCAACTATAACCTCAACAGTTGCATTTGTACACCCATCCATTTGACGAGCCTTCTCCATGTCCCCGACACTTTTGTTCAGCTCGCTCACTACTTGACTGATGGCGGGTCTTCTACTTGATGCGGTACACGCACAAGCCATAGCTAACAAGGAGTAAGGTGTCACCCGGACCCATTCACCAACGCAACAGTGTACTCATTTCATTCGTATCTTATATTCTCATACCATCATTTGACTATCAAATAAGAAAATACAAAAGTTAATTTTTTAAAATAATTTATTTAAAAATATTTTTTAATTTTTTTTATTATTAAAAAATTTATAAACTTATTACAAAATATTTTAAATTCTTTTATAAAATATTTTAAACATTTAACAAAATCACCACAATATAAACATTAAACTTATAAACACATTTAACATTTAACAAAATATTATAAACTTTTTACTCAGGAATCAGGGTCGATGAATCTAGTGTACCCGCAACTACAATAGATATATGATCATCGCCACCATCAATTGGATAGACTCTAGACAATCCAAAATCACCTTTGCTTTAGAAATTTCATTTAACAAAATGTTTGTGGTTTTTACATCCCTATGAACTATTGGTGGTTTAAACCTATTGTGCAAAATATTATATCTAATCAATTCAATTCATGATTAAGAAATGATATCTTGTATATTAGGAGTTACTCTATAATTATGAAAGGAGTTACTCTAGAAATAGTTATTTTTTATTAATATGAATAGAGTAACTCCAGTGTGGAATCCTAAGGAAGCGCCTAGTGTATATATATGAGAGTAGTTGTAGTACTTTTCAATCAATCTACAAAAATCATTATATGCCTTCTAATTTGGTATCAGACATGTTTCTCATTTTTTTTCTTTTTCTTCATGGCTTTCACTTCCGCCATATCTTCATCCGTGCCGACAATTAATTTTGACAATGTCCGTCACTTCCTCTTCATCAAATTGACTCGTACAAATTACATGATGTGTAAGTCTCTTGTTAGTCCTTTTCTCGAAGGTCAACACTTTTTGGATGCATTGATGGCAGTCTTGTGCGCCCAATATCCACCATCTCAACTGACGGCAGCGAAGTATCTGCACCAAATCCAACATACATTGCCTAGGAACAACATGATAACGTACTCATCAGTATGTTAGATCTTCTCTCAAATAAGATTTTCTTCATATGTTGTTAATTGCTCCACCGCTAGAGACGTGTGGCTCACCCTTGAGCAGGCCTTAGCGACTCCATTTTATGCGCAAATTATACCTTCAATATCCGGCTGCAAGAACTCTGCCAAGGAGATACTCCGATTATAGAGTACCTTTAAAAGGCCAAACCAATTGCTTACAAAATTACTGCATGGGGGGAGCCACTGACTCCGCCACAGTTCAACACTTATAATATAATCCATGTCCATAATTTAAACATGTCATCACCAATCATACTTATAGAACAATAACTTTTGTTTTCTGAATTGGTTGGTCATTTGTCTAACCACGAGCTACTCAATACTATTTGATTTGATTCCATGTCAATTAATGTTTCTGATGTTTATCTAAAAGCAAACTCGATGCAGTGAGCTAGCCTTCTGTCATTTTCAACTTATTCTACTCCAGCACCTCAACGCTCTCAAAATCATTATAGAGGTAGTCATGCCGGCCGAGGTCGTGGACGTAGGTGATGTCGTAACCATAATGACACTCCACCATTATGAATGGAGTCAAATCAATTGTTTTATTTACATCCCCCACGATCATGTCAGATATGTGGACAGTTTGGTCATTTAGCGCCAACTGGTCCCTTGCATAATTGTACTTCAGCGAATACGTTATATCATAATAACTCTTAGTTTGGTTCTTCTCCTTACAACCGGTATCCGGACACAATGGCTGAGCATCATATGACTCTGTGTTTTCATCTAGTGATTCATACACAGGTACGAAACAAGTTGAGCCTATTACCTTTGCTCCTTTCATTAATGCTCCTTTCAAAGCTTTATAAATGCCTAATACCTTACACATTCCATCTCTCACCAATCCTTTATTATTTATCCATAACTTTGACCAATAAATTTGATTGAATTGGATTAATACGATCCTGCAATCATATTTCTCAATGCTACCTCAACAAATAGTATTACAATATAATTTGTCATCCCATTTCAAACAATGCAGGTTTTTAACTGAAATGGCAAAATAAGACATATTTAAGACATTCATGTTAATATGAAATGCAAATGTCTTTTTCAGACTGAATGTTTATCTATGTCAAGATCCTACCATATATTTAAGCTCTAAGTTACAGTTAGCCATAAACTCGTACATCAAGCCTAATTTGTCATCTTCATGGCATTATCTTATATGAGTCATCAAATTCCTATTATGAATTCTTGTCTAGTTTTGCCTGTTACGCAATAATTATGAAAAGAAAAAATAAATTGAAATGGTAGTCTTTGTTGACTTTTTTTTAAAAAAAATTATTAATATAAATTACAACGTACACTCTCAACCATCAAGATTCAAATTCTAGAGATGGGGATTGTAAGGAATCAAAACCTTCAACCACTTTACTATCAGACAAGGCCCCTTATGGCTTCGTTGACTTGTTGACAAATGTATAAATTATAACATTCATCATCTGCTATACCTCAGTTTCAAACTCTTTGTTACGTTGTGACCCTGAGTGGGACAACATCTTCACAGCCACTTGATTGTCATCCAAATATCCATGAAAGATTATTCCAACTCTTTCTAGTCCAATCACTTCTTGGAAATTTCTAGTAATACTTTAGATCTTTGAGTATATGAACTTTTGTTTATTTTGGTTTGAGACATTCCTGGTTGGACCACCTATGAGAAATGTCCCTCCCACGTCTTTGCTTTCCTTTTTATCTGTCAAAACACATTTCATTAGGTGTGTTACGATCTTATGAGCTTATAAATAAATAATATTATATGTATTTGTTGCATCTCTTTGTGTTTATTATTTTATTAACTTCTCACACTGTTCATCTTATAACCGTATATCATGCCCAATACAATGAGTACTGAGCCAATCACTCCAGCAATCGAAGCAATCACTGGAACCAAAACATTCCTCTTACTCTGAGAATGGCACATAAACTGATAAATAAAGGTTCTGATTGCCTTCCACACTTGAATCAGACAAAAAAGTCATATCAGTGATTCAATTTTTGATGGGAAAGCTCTTAGGAAAATTTCGAATCTAGTTGACAAATACAAAAGCTCTTAGGAAAATTTCGAATCTAGTTGACAATGTATTTGTCAACTAGATTCGACATTGTCAACTAGATTCGAAATTTTCCTAAGAGCTTTCCCATCAAATGAGTTATTTCCACTTAAATCTCTTCTCAAAAAGATGTGAATAAATAGAATTAGTCAGTTCCTGAAGATCAAGAGTGCATTGGGTTCTCTCAGAGAAGTTCAACACTTAAGTTTTTCAAGTGCTTACAGAAATTTAAAGAACTTCATGATTGATAAGAAATGTGGAATTTTCCCCGATAGATTGTTTTTAGACAAATCCCACATGCAGGATAATCTCAAAGGTAAGAAGAAGCTTGATCAATTTGGATAAGAATTTTGATAATTGGGTTTGGATCCTAAATATTGATATTTATAAGTGTTCCAACAATTTGAGATCAGCAATGAAGGTATATATTGGTCCAATCAAGTTAAGTCCCTCTAAAGAAGGGTCATGAGAATGTCTCTATGGGTGATAAGGATGCTAAAGATAAGTTGGATACATATATGTGGAACCCCAAATTTAGCGAGAATTGAGAACTCAATCTTGACTGTTGGCTGAGAGGATCTAATTGTTGGGGATGGTGGACAGGTATCGTATGTTGGGTGTTAGACACAGTGACGTTTCGCATGTTGTGTCTTCCGTAGGGGCAAAATGGGGAGAAGAAAAATAACGGGACAACACGTGGCGCTGAAAAGCAGCGTCCGTGTCAGCCGAACAGACATCTGCAGGGGAGAAAACACAATACAAGATAAACCATCAAAACCCTCTCACCTACGTTCTAAAAAACCACAACGCCATCCATCCCAGCAAAACAAATCAAGCAAAAATCTAGTAAAAAGCACGACAACAAACTACACAAACATGGCGAAAACATCAATTGTCGAGGGGCAAGGTAAGCACTATGTTCAATGTTCCGTGTTTCGGTGTTGGGTGTTAGGTGATGAATGTTGTGTGTCGGATGTTGAGTGTTGGCGATTCGGTGATGGATTTTGAACGGCACCAGATGATGGGTGATTGGTTTCAAACGGCGCTGGGTGTTCGTATACTGACTTGTGTTTTTCGTTGAGAACTTTAGAATTTTGATATTTTTTGAAATTGTACTTTTGTGACTTGTGTTTTGGGTTTTGACGGACGCAGGATGTTGAATATTAGGTGTTGGTAGTTGGGTGATGGGTTTCAAATGGCGCTGGGTGTTCGTATAGTGACTTGCGTTTTTTGTTGAGAACTTTAGGGTTTTGATATGTTTTTAAAATTGTACTTTTGTGACTTGTGTTTTGGGTTTTAGGTTTTGGGTTTTGACGGACACAGGATGTTGGGTTTTGGGTGTTGGTAGTTAGGTGATGGGTTTTAAACGGCGCTCGATGTTCGTATAATGACTTGTGTTTTTCGTTGAGAACTTTAGGGTTTTGATATGTTTTTAAAATTGTACTATTGTGACTTGTGTTTTGGATTTTGGGTTTTGGCGGATGCAAGATATTGGGTTTTGGGTGTTGATAGTTGGTTGATGGGGTTTCACAGAGTGTTGGTGGTCCGGTGCAGGATATGAGGGTTTTGTTATGTTCCTGACTTGTGTTTTTGAATTTTTTTGTGTGACTTGTATTAGTTATTAAAAGAAGTACACTTCAAATAATGAAACTTCTAAAGAGAGCGCAAAACACTGGTGCGTATGAAAAATATCATTCTATTGTAAAAAATATGCAACCAAACGAAAATTAATCTTGCAAATGTGTTTTTAGATAAATCTACAGAGTCCGATGTTGTTATTGAGCGAGTAGTCGCCTCACAAAGCAAGAACAAAAGAGGTATGTATTTTAATTGAACGTGTATTTATTTTCATACTGTGTGTTGTGTTTTATGTTTTGGTAGTTTGATCCGGTGTTTTCTGCAATGTTCCCAAATTTGGTATTAGACGGAAGTACTTTCTGTGTTTTTTTTGGTACTAAATGTGTCTTGTGCTTTCTGCAATGTTCCCAAATTTGGTGTTATATATTTTTCTTGTGCTTGTGCTTTCTGACGTGTTTTTCAATTTCAATGTATTGTTGTTTCTGCCTTCTGTTTTGTATTTTGTGTCTTGTGTTTTGTTGTATGTGAGTTAATGTGCTTGGTTTTATTATTTCTGTGTTGTACTTACTCGACAAAATCAAACTACTTCCGTCTGTTTTGTTTTTTCATTGTGCGTTATAACTAGTTATACGCTCATGTCCTCAATCTGCTTTGCGTCGATTGAGGTTTGTGTCTTATGCTTTTTCTTCAGAGACTGTGTGTTGTGCTTTCTGCAATGTTCATTGTGCTTTGTGTTATTGGTGTTGTGTTTTATTTTTTATTTTTTCTTTATTATACTCTCATGTACTAAATGTGTCTTGTGCTTTCTGTAATGTTCCCAAATTTTGTGTTGTACGTTTTTCTTCGTGCTTGTGCTTTCTGACATGTTTTTCAATTTCAATGTGTTGTTGTTTCTGTCTTGTGTTTTGTGTCTTGTGTTTTGTTATCTGTGAATTAATGTGCTTGATTTTGTTATTTCTGTGTTGTACTTCCTCAACGGAATCAAACTACTTCCGTCTGTTGTGTTTTTTCATTTTACGTTCTGACTAGTTATACGCTCATGTCCTCAATCTGCTTTACGTCGATTGAGGTCTGTGTCTTCTGCTTTCTTTTCAGAGACTGGGTGTTGTGCTTTCTGCAATGTTCATTATGCTTTGTGTTATTGGTGTTGTGTTTTGTGCTTTCTGGGTGTTGTGTTTTATGTTTTGTTGTATGTGAGTTAATGTGCTTGGTTTTATTATTTCTGTGTTGTACTTTCTCAACGAAATCAAACTATTTCAGTCTGTTGTGCTTTTTCGTTGAACGTTCTGACTAGTTATACACTCATGTGCTCAATCTGTTTTGCGTTGATTGAGGACTGTCATATGCTTTCTCTTTAGAAACTAGGTATTGTGCTTTCTGCAATGTTCATTGTGCTTTGTGTTATTGGTGTTGTGCGTTTTTCTTTGTCTTGTGCTTTCTGAATACTTGCAAGCACCGTGTGCTTTCCTTTTGCAGTAATATCTTTTTTATCAATACCCCTGTTGTGTTTTGTTATTTGTATGTTAATATGCTTGGTGTTCTAACTTGTTATAACCCTGGTTTGAGTATTGTCTGACCTGCTATGTTCATTGTACTTTGTGTTATTTGTCATGTGCATCATATAATCAAAACTACTTCCGTCTGTTGTGTTATTTTTTTGGTATTATGTTATTTTTCTTTGTGTCTTGTGCTTTCTCTTTAGAGTCTGGGTGTTGTGCTTTCTGCAATCTTCATTGCGTTTTCTCTTTAGAGTCTTCGTGTTGTGCTTTCTGCTATGTTCATTGTGTTTTCTATTATTGGAATGTGCTCAGAGTTTTCAGGATGTCAGACAAGTCATGCAAAGCTTCGTCAACTTAGTCAGTGAATAAAAAACACAACAAAAAAAGAGTGTCGAACCTAAGTCACAGAAGCCAAATGAGGGTCCCAGTAAAACTGCATCAAAACACCAGACAAATGAACAAAAAAATGACGACTCAGATTCAGATTTCATGAGTAAGCCAATTGCAAAATTGATAAATCAATAAATCTAAGGGGAAGCACAACGAAAAATAATATAAAGCTCAACAATAACACTAAGCATAATGAAGTTGCAAAAACATATAAGTCACAACTGTTGGTTTCATAATCTCACTTGTTAGTTCCATAAATCGCATCAAAAGTCACAACATCATCAAAAGCAGCATAGTTCTTCCTAGCCGTCAGATATGCCCAAAACATTCTGAGCAGACATCCATCTTCAACATAATATTCAAAAGCATACCCACCACAAAACTCTAGTTTATGTAATAATTTGTTCACCATCATCTGCGCATCAGCACTCCCAATATAAGCTCTAACATCACGACTGAAATTCTTGTAGTCTGTCGTTTGAACGCCCACATTGCTAAAGCCACTAGAAAGTTCCTTTAAAAGACCATGAGCCAACATCGATCCAATATTTAAATTACTACACTGTCTAATGAAAGATTGTTGAGCGAAGCTCAAACTAAGATTTGACTTGAGAAATTGCTTGCATTTGGCGTCAGCTAAAGAGTTATTATGGTCAGCAATAAATCTACAATATTTATAAACACCGTCTCCAACACGTTTAATTGCCACCATTATGTGGCATCCACAATGGTTCGTTTTTATTCTCCTATGCTTAAATTTGTCGTTGTTATTATCCAATGTGTCAATCAAACCCTTTGTGTGCTTCCCCTGCCTGTTACAGTAAACATATTTATACTTTATAAGTCCACCAACACACCTCTTGTCTCCTCCGCATCGTGCATCAAAACCAGATATGTGAGCGTATTTTTTGTAAAATAGCACTCCTTCATCTATAATACCTCAAAAAAGGAGAGAAACTTTGATGTTAGGAGGGGAAGGCAGCTGCTGCAAACAATGTGATGTACTAAAATGCCAAATACTCATTACTTTAAAAATCCAACTGTGCAACTAAACCTCTTTACCCGCTTTCCAAGAACACATTATCGGAACATTTGTGCTTTGTATTTTTTTAGTTTATGCTTCTGTACTTTATAGTCTTTGTTATTTGCACTGTCATTCATAAGTATTTTCACTCATAAGTGTTGGAATATCTCTCTTTGTATTGGATTGTAAGCTTTCCAACAAAAATCATCAGGACTCTTGTATTGTAAGCTTCAACTCAGTATGTTCAACGATTAGTTTATTCCATAACATACATATTCAACAAGTTGCATTTACAAATTAAAATACATTAACGACAAAAGAAACAAAATAACAAACATAGCCAACAATTTCCTCCCTAATGCCCGATCTCTTGTATTCATTATCCTCAGTATGTACACTTCCATTTCACAATCAATTTCCTCTACACTATGAAGAACTCTACAAGGGGAAGAACTGTTCGCTTCAGTTTGATTCCGCGTTACTCCAACGTTTTGTACACCTATCACTACATCCTCATCAACCACCCACTAAAAATAATTACAACATCTTGCATTATTTCCCTAACAATAAATTACACAGTTATTAATAACATGTCAAACAATATATCCTCCCGAATTAACAGAAAAACCCTTATCCAATAACCTTGGCAGGAGTGGAAAACTCTATGTCTGCTATGAGTTCAAAATGAATTTTGAATTATAGTTGGCCTATTACAGTGACAAAATCTTGGAGACAAGCATAGAACATTAGTAGGGGCAGTGCCACGATGCAGTGATAAATTATCATATTTAGATGATGCCATCTACAAACACAATAACATTACGCCAATGAGTAAAAAACACAAAACACAAAACACGACAAAAACATAGTGTAACCACTAAAGCCACAGCACGTTATTAGCATGATAATAAGTTAAAACACAAAAACACACCATAAAATCAAAAACAGAAAATAGAAAATAGAAAACAGAAAAAACACAGAACACAAAAATTTTATCACAAAAACACAAATATATCACACGATATAAGTCCCAAAACACATGATAATTCTAAATTTCAAAACATAAACACACATAACACATAACACAAAAACAAAAAACACAATAACGATTCAAAACACAAAACACACGCTCAACCCCAAAACACATAATACACAAAATCACAACAGGGCCTGATAACAACAACAGGGAACTAAGAACACAAACACACAAAATACATAACACAAACCATAAAACACAACACAACACAAACCATAACAAAGCACGATAACAACAACAGGGGACTGAAAACACAAAAACACAAAACACAATAAAAAAATAAAAGTTCCAAACCACCAAATCAAATCACAAAGCTTGAAAACAATTTAAACCCGACTTAAAACAAACAACACAATACCATTAACCCAGAGCAAAGCTCCACTAATGAGCGCACACAACCACAAAATACACAACAAACATTACAAAATATAAAAACCACAACAGAGCACGATAACAACAACAGAGAACTGAAAACACAAACACACAAAAATACACAACACAAACCACAAAACAAAACACAACATAACCCACAAAATACAGAACACAAAACCACAACAGGGTCCGATAACAACAACAGGGAACTGAAAATACAAACACACAAAATACACAACACCAAGCACAACACAACACAAATCACAAACACATAACATAAAAACCTGAGTTCTCAGTTCTAAGTCACTGTTTTAAAATGTCTAAGACTGCTTATTTTAAATACAAGCATCCATTCGGCCTCCCCTTCTTGTGGTGGTCTCCTATCTATTATCAATTAAGTTTTGTATGTTATCTACAGGCTGACTTTCTGTATACAAAATAAACAACATAAACCACAAAATACAAACACAAAAATTTAAAAGCAACAACAAGGAACTGAAAGAGATTGTGAAAACAGAAAATGATGAGATCGGAATGATGGACCTGAAGGAGAGAAGAAGATGCGGCAGAAAATCCGAAGGAGAAAATCGCAGGACAGGGGTTTGCGAAGAAAGTCTGAAGGATGGGGCTGAATAAGAGTCGGATGAGATGAGAGAAGGAAGATGAGACATTACTGAAATATTAGAAATCTAACTTTCCAAAGAAACATGTTTGCCCAAAATGCCCCTCAAACCCTCCTTCCACTCAAAATATACATCTAATAACCACCATTGGATTGAACACAATCCTATGGCCAAAATTTGGTTCTCAGTTCTCACATCAAAAGGGAGTTCCCAACGAAAACCTATATAATATAAATCTTTTGATGTACTTTGTTCTTCAAATGTACTTTGCATGTTCAATCGACTATGAAAGTAGATAATCATGTACATTGCGAGTTTCAATTTATGTACTTTAAAATAAAAAATTATTAAAATATGAATACAAAATAGTCAAAATGGATCTTAATTTAAAGTTTGTAATTTTCTAAAAAAATAGTTTTAATTTTTAATTTGTAAAAATAAATCAACTTAAATAGATAAATTATTTTTTAAGACCAAAATTAGAAGAAATAGATTTAGTGTAGGAGAGATGGTGTCTGACAGAGTGTCGCGTTCTGATTGATTGAAAGGAGGAGATAGTGAGACACGTGGCGCGTCCTGATTGGCCGAAATGTGTGTGAGTGAGATAAAAAGGAGATAGTGGGACACGTATCATCCGCTGGGTGGTCGAAATCGAGTATAGCAGGGCATGTGGCGCAATATCATTGGCCGCGACCGAAAGACCAAATTACCCCTCCCCTCAAAAATACAATTAGATCATTAAGTTTACTTGAGAATAGTAACGAATAAGTTCAACTGCATCCATCTTTGATCAAAAATAATAATAGTATGCTTATTTATATTAGTATGTGAAATCAATTATAAAAAATCATTATATTAAGTTACATATATTGTTGAAGAAATTTTTATCAACTTACTTGAGGACCATCTAAATAATTTGTCCAAATCACTTGAAGGAGAGCTTAAAAACTGATTTTTTTTTACAGAAACATTGTTGATTATATTATTTTGTGTGAGTCTCTTACAAAAATAAAATAATAAGAAAAATTTCTTTGTGAGTTAACAAGAAAAATTATACTATTTTCAAAAGAAAATTGTTATAGTGATATGATACATTTTTTTTATTCTTTTTCTTATTGCCTTTTAAATCTATGTTAAATAATTCAATCATCGAATTATCAACACATTTAATTTTTTTTTGTAGTAAATAACCTAATCATGAATGAGATAAACTCACTCAAATCATTTATCCAATTCATAATATAACAAAAAAAAACTAATAATATGATGTGTTTGATATAAGAATGATGAACAATATATTTTTATGTTCATTTTTACTAAAAATATAAATTTATAAGATCAACTATGAAAAATATATCTTTAAAATTCTTTGCAACCTTGGAAATGGGGCTGCCTCTATGAATCCCCTCTTCTACAGTTTGTATAAATAAAATACTAAACGTCTAATTAATGTGTCATGGTCAACATTTATTATGATTCCAATTTCCAACGGCACACTCAACTAGTTTTGAGCAGTGTTCTAAAAAGCGCTAGGCGGTGTTAGGCGGTGAACACAACGCCTAGCGATTAATCGGCTAGGCGGGGATTAATCGAAACGATTAATCGGATAATTAATCGGAGTTAATTATATTAATTGTAAATTTTATAATTAATTATAAATATATATGTTTAAAAACTATTATTTTCATAAAAAATTAAGTTTTAAACAATTAATCGGCTAGGCGGCTAGGCGGAAACGTTTCAACACCGCCTAGCGATTAATCGGCGATTAATCGGTCCGAAACGGAAATTTTTAGAACACTGGTTTTGAGTGATTCAACAAGTGGTACCACTTAGGGTTAATTGGATACACATAACTCAGACTATTCATCATCAATGAATTGGATATTAATTTGTGATCACCCCATGTGGTTAGGATTAAAGAGTTTCATCCGTAAATCATAAAGTCGTGAATCTAAAGTTTCACGCTGATGATTGAGTGAGATTGTATTTTTTTATGTTTTCATTTTTTTGTAATGTCAACAAAAAAATCACTGCATTTCAATCAAAACAGCATACAACCATCCACCATGTCAGATGCTATCTTGCTAAGTTCATGCTCGAGTCCAACGAAACATAGTCATAAGATTCTGTGGTTTCTCTTGTCTTCCGAGCTACTCCCTCTGTCCTCTTTTACATGTCACTTAACCGAATTTATTTGTCCACTTTTACTTGTCACTTAACAATTTTCGATGCGTATTTAATGTCAACAACTACCTTAAAACATCAAACATTAATCACTTCTTTATCATAATCAATAAAAAAATCATTCATCACCAGTAATAATCTATCAATTTTACTTTTTGCACGAATTTTTTTAAAAAAACACCAACCACCCACTCATTAAATTTGTTCAACCGCTAGCATTTATTTCACCTTAATCTACTCAAATCTACCTTAAACGACATGTATTAGAGGACGGAGGGAGTACTTCCATCTACAAACAATGTTTCAGCTCCGCCACGACTTGACTCATGGATGGCCTTTTAATTGCCGTGGACGACACGCAGAACAATGCCGGCTCAATAGCCTTCCAAGCAGAGTTTATGTCACCTTGTAATCTAGCATCAACCATGGACTTGACGTCTCCCGCGGGTACTCAGTACCTGGTTCACTCAGTACCTGGATAGAGTGAAAAGATCAGATTTGATAAGGCGTCAAAGCTGCTACTTACTCTGGATCAACATATCCTGGTGTCCTAGCCACTACCGTAATTGCTTGTTGCGTTCTACCATCAGCTGGGTATACTCTAGACAAACCAAAATCTGCTAATTTCTTAGAAAGCTTCGTTCAGTAAAATGTTCGCTGGTCTACATCCGTTATGCAAGTAATCCAGACCTGCAACCAAGAAAACTCAAATTTTACTTGGCCACATTATTTACAAGAAAACATCATTCCACTGTAAATTGCCAACCTTGGGGGGCACCTATTGCTATGAGTAACCTGTCTTCCCACACCCAATATTCAGTGTTTTTACCTGCAAATACCCAAACCAAAAAACTCAAATTTTCAAAACCAAAAACACGAGTTTGCTTTGCTTCATAGGATCATACTTGAAACTGACTGTGTACGGTACCTAATATTGCGCTTCCAAGCTACGTTAGCCACAAACTCATAGATGAGACCCAGCTTGGCAGCTTCATCACAATATCCAATCAGAGACGTCAAGTTTCTGTGATGAAATCAAGTCAGTAATTGTGCCTGCAAATCAACATTTGTTAGAATATGTGATGATGATGAAATTGGCTCCTCGCCCAGCGGCTGAGCTCAGGCCGCCGCTGCTCCGACCAAACTTACTCCCTAACCGTCTGCAATCCAGTTCCCTGCCTCCCGCAAGCTCTCCTCCCGCGGTTCGCCGCTGCAGACTCGGATTAGCCCCAGCGGTCAGATCTCTGATTCTAGCCTCCAGCGGCTAGTTTATGACCGCTATTGCATCCGCTCAGCGCCGTCCACCCCCACCCCCTCGCCGGCCGTCCCCGCTGTAGTAATTTTCCGACGCCTCCCCCTCCACTGTGCCTTCGGGATGGGTCCGACTGCTGGTGTGCTGGCCGCTGCGTCCCCCCAGGAAGCACCCCACCAGCCAACCACCCCAGATCCGCCCCCTTGGCCGAGCCTGCCAGGCTGCACGAGTCCCCCAATGCCGAGTCAGCCAAGGGGAACCTCAGGATGTCCTTCGCGGCTGCAGCCAAGCAAGAATTGAAACCAAGATTTCCCGTCATCGACGTACCCAAGCGGAGCAAGGCGTCCGAGGACGGAAAACGAGCCATCCTCTTCACGCCAGGGGAGCTTAAGCTCGGAGCACAACACCTCCAACACGCTGTAGTTGTCAAGTTTTCAGCTGGTAAGCCTAAGGCGGACGAGATTCGAGCCTACATAGCAAAGAATTGGAAGTTAAAAGGGCCTTACTCAGCCGGCAGCCTCGATCCCAAGCATGAATTCATCGTCTTGGACTCGCGGGAGGACCTGGTAGAGGCGATGGCCTGCTCTAGCCACCAGATTGGCCGCTTCCTCTTCAGGCTGTTCCGTTGGACGCCGCAGTTCAACCTCCGACAAGAGTCATCTCGGGCGGTAGCCTGGGTGAGAATCCCGGGACTCAGCCCGATGTTCTTCAACGAAGGTTACCTAAGGCCGATCGGAGATGAGCTTGGCACCTTTCTCAAAGGCAGACGCCCGAACCACCAACATGACATGCCCCGCCTATGCTCGAATCTTAGTGGAGGTGGACCTCAAGAAGCCCCTAATCCGGGAGATTTTCATAGGAAGCACAACCGGTGAAGGTGAATCCTTCGAAGTGGTTTACGAAGGCCGATTAGCCTTCTGCTCTAAGTGTCAGATCCAAGGACACTCAGTAGCAGAGTGCCGGAAAGCTCAAGATGACACCAGGCCCAGAGCTCCAACAGATACCCCGCGGAAGGCTTCAACCGAGGGGCTTCCGCGGAAGGCTCCAGCCGAAGATCCCCGATATCTAATCCCGCCTCAGACCAGATCCAGAATTCGAGGGAAAATTGTCCAGGAAATCCTGAACCAGGAAGACTCGACCAAAGTCGGAATTCAGACCGCGGCCGAGAAGACAGCCAAGGAGGTGGGCGGCGGACATGTAGCCTTTGGAGGGGATGCTGAGGAGCCCCAAAACACTCTCAACCCGTTTGCTATTCTTGCAGGAACTTCAGAGGACCAGACCACGCTGGACGCCGAAGTTACAACGACCCTGGTGGCTGCCGAGGTGCAGCCTATTCCCTGCCCTGATGCCCTGGTTGCGGGCCGGCTGGAGAACCCGAGCGAGCCTCGGGCGGAGGATGGCGCGATGCCCTCTTGCCGAGAGGTAGCGGCCCTCCCCAAAGGGTCTAAAAAGGAGGACGAGACAACTCATAGGGGCGAGCTGTGTGCACCCCTAACTCGAAAGAAGGAGCACTGGGAAAGTATGGAGACCATTGCAGCAAGTCCCTGCGCTGCGACGGGTGTTTTTGAGGGAAGGCTGGTGGCCGATGGCCCCACTCAGGTCAGGGAGTCGGCTGATGTTCAGGACCCACGGGCGGAAGCCCCAAACAAAGAACTGGCAAACGTCAGTCCCAAGAACCCGACCCGGACGCAGGCCCTTGACCCTGATGTTGAGCAGAGTCAGTCCGAAGAACCCTCAAGGGAACCCTCACCGTTCCTGAATTCGACTGTTCACAAGGGTAAAGCCCAGGATGAGGAGGAAACCCTTAGTCAGATAGCTTCGAAGAAGAAGAAAAAGAAGAAGGCTAAGGCTAAAGAAATGTTCATTATCGAAGACGAGGACGAGGAAACCTCAGCCTTCCAGCCCCCGGAAACCAACATAAACGAATCCATATGGGAAGATAATTTTCCTAAGCCAAGGAGAGGGCCGAGAGAATTCAGGATGACTTTCAAGGACAATGCTAAAGTCAAGACCAAGTTATACGCTAGGAAGGGGAGGAAAACATCCTCGCCTCCGCCCTGGCCCCCTACCTCAGATTAATGGAGAATTCAGGACTCCCATCATATTAGCGCGAGTCCATTATTATAGCGCCTGCGCATTGTTTCGCTAGCGCGCCTTTGTATCGCGGCGGACTAAGTGCCCCACCCCTTTTGTATCTCGCCCCTTTTGTAGCGCACTCTGCGCCGTTTCTTTTATTTATAATAATGAAGGGGTTTAAAAAAAAAAGAAAAAAAAATTGGCTCTCTTGTCTACAAGCAAGCATATATATTTGGATTTCGAAGGAGAGAGAGGTTTTCAACTCTTGAGTACCTCTGCCTCAAATTCTTTGTAACCTTGTGGTGAAGAAGGGGCTAACATCTTTACGGCCATCTGAACGTCCGTGGTAAACAGTTCCAAAACCTCCTGTTCCAATCACCCTTTCGAAATTATTGGTAACAACTTAGGATTTCCGAATATGTGAACTGTTGTTTATTCGCCTTCAAGACGTCCCTTGTTTGAGAACCAGTGTGCAATGGCCTTCTAGCCCCATCAGTTGCCTCCGCACCTGCGAGTATCTCAGAAGACTCATCACTCAACTTCTTATGATTCCATTGACTGGAAGAGTATGTTAGAGACAAAAAAGATACTCTTTCCTCTGCTCCACGCTGTATTAGATCCAACAAGATACAAAAATAATTCATCATTTGGCCAAAAGAGTTTGATTACACAGAACAATTCTTATGTGAGACACACTACTGTTCTCTTGAACCTTTGTGTCATTAATCGTGAGCATGTCTCATACCTCAGAGTTAAAGACCCTTCGTTCCGCTTCGTAATGAGTGTGACTGGAACCGTGCCAGTAAAATTATTTCCACTCAGGTTTCTATAAAAACAAAGGTGGAAATGGTCGTTTAAAGTTTATTCAGTGCACCAGCTAAATTGGCAAATCATGATCTTGCTTACAAAAATTTCAAGGAAGTCATTCTTGACAGGAATTCAGAGACACGTCCTGAGAGATTGTTCGTCGACAAATCCCTGACGTAAAACATATCACACCGTAACGTATTAGTAAAACTTACTACGATCAAAATCATTTCAGAGACTACAGGCTTAACCCATTTGGGCTTCATCATAGTAAGTTTTACTATGATGAAGCTCAGCAAAATGCAGATAAAAGTAGTATTCATCTTTCGGCAAATCATCCACCAGGGAGAAGTTGAGGTTGCTCGCTGGGTTAGACGAATTCAGGGCTGTTCTCATCACAGATTGTGGTGGCTCGTAGGCTTTCTTCGTGTTGATGATCTCATGTGAGCTAAGATAGCATGTTCCTTGAATCTCTTCTGCTGGCTTCCATATTCGATCATAATCATCATCCGCAAATCTGATACACATGGAATGCACATACGGTCAGATTTTTTTTTTTTTAATCAACACTTTATTAAGAAAAGAAAAGGCCGAAGCACTTACAACAGACCTGGTTCAAGCCCTAAACAGACAAAGGAGAGATGCGAAGCGCCTAGGATCTAGACTCGAACAGATGGCCTCTATGACAGTACTGAGATAACATACAAAGCTACTACAGGAGACTATGCTCTGGATAATCATCTTGCTCCAGATGTTTTAACTTGCATATATTCCATGAAAAAACTAAATGGAATACGTAAATCATAAACTTACCTGTAACTAGAGCCTGATCCCATATACTCGCGACGAACAAGATTCAGCAACCCGGGAAGTTTTGTAACATAAGCATAATCATCCAACACACTAGAAACACTGTCAAATTTGATGTTGGCCCAAAGATTCACCCCTATGCACAAATCGAACTCCGGAGCTTGATTTTCCGAGTCATAATTTCCATACATAAATCGAGCTCTTACCAAGAATCGTGTACTGTTGACTCTACTAACTTGAGGCCTAAGGTTGTAACAGTTGCGGGCCACTTCAGGAAAACTCCTTACCTTTTTGCAGCTGTTTTTCGAGATTAGCAACATTATATGTGGCTGCAACATTTGTACTCTCACCACTGTCGATGTGACTCGTGTCTGGAACACATTGTATACCCGTCATGTCGTCTGCGCAGGTTGTGCTGCTGCCACAATCTAAGCTGATAAACCCTGCACAATTAAAAACCAGATAAGTGTCTGGTTCAAAAACCGGGCATCGCTTCCCATCGAATTCAACAGATAACTGTTCTACTTCAACATTTTTCAGAAGAAAATGAAGACTGCAGGAGTCATTGGTTTGAAAATGCTAAAATTATACAGCATGAGATCCCACTGTTTGAGGTTGAGCATGAACACGAGCAAGCGTTGCTAGAGGAGAAAAGACTTTCAATAAGTTACAGGGAAAAGTCCCCCAAAGACAACCTTACTCTACAAAAGTTCTATCGTGTACTGCTGGGAACTACGAAACTCATAATCAAGACTTGGTGTCTTCCAAAAGATACTAATCAATCAGAGCAAGTCTTCAAAAGACAAATGTAGAAAAAGCGAGTTTGGACTTGTATTATTATAGAAGTCTTTCAATCTGCTAATTTCTTGTGATTCCTGCAACAAAGAACCCAGTTGCTGAAACAGCTTTCCAACAAAGAAAAAACTGCAAGAAGAAACATGGGGCATCAGTCAATTCTGATCCCTGCAAGACGGCGCTCGTTTTGGATTTACAATTAGAATTTTATCAGATGATAGGAATCTGAAAGCCAGACCATCAACATCATCTCTACAGTTTTCCATCTGGTTTCACTTGTATGTACATGACATCCCAGCAACATGACAACCAATATGCTAACCCCTCTCCTCTTTCTACAACAATATTACATGTGGTTGCTCCCATAGTACAAAACGAGGAACAATGCTCCACACCGAGGAGCATTTAACGAAAAAATGAAGCCGACTGATTTCATCCTAATTCAAACTACTGGAAGAAGAATGTGATGAGGAATCTTGAGGTCCGCCTTCCTTCCCACATAGTTATATGTCTTCATCTTCACATGTTGCTCGGGGTATGGAAAAGATGATGTTTCGAACCATTGACAGCTTCATTCAACCGACTGAAAACTACATTCAAAGGAATGCAGGCTATAGCAGAGGTCCTGGGCTTTTCTACAACTGGGTTCCGGTCAACATCTCTCGACTTACGGGAGCCGGTCAGAGCTGACAGCTTCCTGATCTTCTTGGACAACGGCGCACCATTTTTAGACCAGCCCTTTTTAGATCCATTCCTCGATGTTGAGTGTTTCCGGCGATCCCTTCCTTCACCTGATCTAGGATTGCGGCTGTGTTTATAGCTTAGGTTGTCAGTGAACTGTTTAAGCAGCTTATCAGAGTATCCTAATTCCATTATTTCAACTGTAAGAGGGTGTCCGATTATTGCCTTGCCATTGAACTTGCTCATGAAGGAAACTATAGGTACATGATGTGACCGATAAGTGGATCTGACTTCAATGTGGACATCATGTAGGCTAGGTTCTGCCCCTGGATCTGACCGAAAATTTCTGGTGGGAAAGTCAGCTTCTTCATATTTTGGAGGAACTAAAAAGCGAGAACGGCGATAGGGCAGGGACCTTGTTGGACCTTTTGCCTCATAAGAGGGGCCTTCTATAACTTCTTTGCATGGGGAACTCTTGCCCCAGTTTGTTGAACCATCTCCAGGCTCTTCTGTGATTTCTTCATGTCTGGAATCAATTTTCAGGTCAGAAACCACAGAAAATACACCAAGATGCTGCTCCAATCCCAACCCCTGACGACTGCATCCCTCATTCAGGCAACCTGCAATATTCTTCATTTCTTGTTTCTTGTATTTAGTCATGCGCCTTGCATTCCTCTTTCTTTTAGACTGCCACTTTGAACTACTTTTCATTATCTCGTAACTGATACCCACACGCGCAGCTGCTGAGCTGGTAGAATCAGACTCAGGCACATCTCCATTTGTGACTGGTACGTCGGAACCGTGTTCGCTTAGCTGGGATTGCTTGGTACAGTCTGTATGTTTTTTTCCAGACGGATCAGATGGAACTGCATGTGCGAAATCTGCTTCATGATTTCAAGAAAATATATTATTCATTCTTAGCAATAAAAAGAATACTAACTGTACAAGGGAAAACAACATATCTACTGGGGACTAGCCTTCTACAATTGAAAGACCACAACTTGAATTTTAAATAGAACTCAGAAAATGAAATATTGAACAAGCACAGATAACACAATCAAGTTACCTGATGATTAGGCAAAACAAAAACGTATCAATGCAACAACAAGCAAAAAAGGTATGAAAAGAAACCCAAATGTGGATAATGCTCCTGCTAGGCTACTCCAGTGACAAACTGACCGTTTCACGCATAAATTAAGAAAAAAATTAAAGAGCCTTCACATAACTTGATCAATTATTTTGAGGTTTCATGAAACAAAATATCAATTGCTGCTTGAATTCCCTTCAAAGAAACCATCATAATGCCAAACTGAACACAAGCACATACGAATTCACATTATTAAAATGAGCATGAATCAATTGAGCATACCCGCATTATCATCATCCATGGAGAGATGCACATCATACAAATCATCTGAAGGCCCATTGTCACGCGACACTAAACAATCAGCACTTCCATCCTTCTGTTTTTGATCATCACGAGAAGGGTCACAAGTTCCATCACAATCAGTTAAGACCACATCTTCACCACGATCATCTGCTCCTTGCGCGGAGTTATAGGCGAAATCTGAGGTAATACCTTCTGAGTCCACGGATTCTAATGCTGCCTCCCGGTCAGATGTAACCATGGCATGTGATCCAACTGTACCTGAGAGATCACTGCACGTAACTGGAACAGAAACCATAACACTCTCTTCTAAAACTTTTGTCAACGTACGTCTACGATCTTTCCTTCTTTTGGATTCATGGCCATTTCCATTAACTACAGCCGATCGCTTTTTCTTAAGAGATGAAGTATTACTTTTGCCACTATTCGCAGGACTTTCACTGGCAATAGAAATTCCTTTGTCAACAGATTCTTGATGTACTTGGACGCTCTCACCATCAGCTTCATCTTTTATCTTAGATGCTACATCTAAAACTAGGTCTTGAATTCCTCTCATGCGTTTAGCCCCTACTATCCCATCATCCTCTGAATCATTAGGTGTTTTACGTCGCTTTCCCTTCGCAGACGAGGTCTTATCCACATTCATTTCATTTGGCTCTGCAGATGACAGACGACGGTGAGCTAATTCCTGAATTTTAACTTTCTTCAACGATGCATTCAGTTCATTTCCAGTCTCACAATTTTCTCTTACCACTGGTAAGTCTGTTGATATATTGCCATTCTGCTTCTTAGCTGAACTGTTTAATCTTGAAATATCCTTATCCTTCAATTCATATAAATTTTCGATTTCCAAAGCACAAATGATGGCATCTTCTCTCCTGGCATATTTCACTGATTTCTTATTACTACTGACTGCAGCCTTTGCTTTCTCAATGCAGTCATCAAACTCTCCACAACGGAATGCCTTCACCCGTTTAGATTTATTGAGATTATACCAATCACTGAGATAAAATAAAAGGCAGGACGAGTTAACTTATGGGAAGGTGTTGAACAGTTGGCACGGGAAGTATTATTCATATGAAAAGTGAATTTATATAAACGAAAAGATTTTCAATAGCCAGAAGTTGTATACATCTACTTAATGAGGAAGCAGTTGCGCAGCAGAAGTCAAAATTATAACAAATATTTGGTGAGGAACCACAATTCCCTTCCCATATGTAGGTATCAAGTTGCCTCACAGGGAGATGATGAAGAGATGGATTGGAGTACAGGAAACTAAGAAAAGATCATCTAGACAGCCCCCAAGGAGTTTGCTTCCTTTTAAGGCATAAAAAGAATACCAGTTTTAATGACACAAGGCTATCAAATTAGGCCAAAGTCATCCCAAGACCCAAAACACCAGTCATAAACTTTTCATCTGAATGATACATAAAAGGAAAAATTGCTAAATTGTAAAAGAAGATGAAACGGCTAAAGTAGTTTGAGGACCCAAATTGGCAGCAACCGAATTAATGTCTCAATATCTGACTGAGAGTCAGTCTTAAGAAGAAAAATGGAGAGAACATAGCCGGTTAACAGTTATTAATAGTTTATTAACAGTACTATGCCTCCTTCAGAAGAACTCGTAACAAAAAAAAATCATTGGCTGAGCCATGCTAAATATTCCGTCACATTTAAAACACAAAATCTGTTCATTGCGAGTACATAAACATGAAACCTAATCTTAAAAATATTAAAAGAGAGGTCTTTTGACACAAAAGTGATCTTCCAAACTCAAAAACAAAAAAGGACCATGTCAAATAGATACTTACAAGCTCGCATCATCTCTTCCAAGAAGCTTCACAGGGGTACCCGGTTTAGCAGCCAGCAAACACGACTTAGGCAATTCATCCACACTCATTATCTGGCCCGGCCACCAGGACCCGTTCCTTCTCCTGACCCAGACCAGCCTCCCTACTGTCTCATCAATGCCGCCATTTTCAGCCGCGCCTGGAGAACTACCCATCTAACCCACCCTCAAATCCTCCAGCCACTTTGCTCTACTCTACACCAAAATCTAATACAAATGGTCTTTCCACAGAAAATTGAGATTCGAACCCAAAAAAAAAAACTCAGAACGCTTCACCGCCGTCACACAAATACGGACCACCAATTTCCAAGCTTTAACCTAAATCACGCAGAAAAACACAAACCCACATCAGAGAAGGCAGAAAAAACAACATGCAGCACAAATCCCCAAAAAACCACAATTCGCAGACCTAACTTATTTCAGGGTTTTAGAGAGATCTAAACAACAACCCCCCACAATGCGCCTGCAACAATTTACAAGATCTCACTTCCTACCCCAATAAAAAAACCTAATCAATCCTCACTACGGTCACTCTCACAAATCCCAAAAACTCGCCGCCGGAAATCGGAAAAAATCCATTTCTCAGGGGATTTCAACCGAGCCGGCGGCTGGCGATGCCGGAAAAAAAAGGGGATGGGGAGAAAAGGGTTTGTGTCCGATCAGAGGTTTTGCTCACCTTTTGCGCTCCTTTTGGCCAACACAGGATACACAAAGATTCATAGAGTGTGTGTAGCTAGAAAAACAACAGAGGCAAGAAAATAAATAAATAAATAAATAAACTGAAATAAGGTTAATAAAAATGAATGTGGATTGTTTTTACGGAAGTCACGTGCAGTGTTGGGCTCCTTTGCGACACGTTTTGAAGGATACTATATCGTAGGGTTCAAGGACACGTGGCGAAACCTAGGAACGTGATCATGTGACTGTTTTGAGATGGCTGAAGTTATGCTTATGGACGGCTGGGATGGAAGGTGTGTGACATTGTGATGTTCCTGAGTTGCAGTGAATTGATCAAGATGCTTGGTAGATGAGACATTTTGTTGCGGCACTTCATTTCCGTTGAGAATTTCAGACTTCTCACATGCCAATTTGACTACTTGGTGATGAGGTGTGGTATAACTTTCAAACGTATTTTTTCATCATAATTAGATCCACAACCAACTGCTGGTTATTCTTCAGTACGTTGTGTCATCAGTAACAAAAATTGCATTCTTACAGGAAACTGACATTTGATTACAGACAAGGATTTGGAGCTCAAGTAAATATGAAGGGAGTAATCAAAATCACGCACACAACTGATCATCACAACTGCTGACAAACTGATTTTCCCACAAGCACCCAACCAGAAACCTTGTAGATTAGCGAGCCCGTGCAGGTGCTCAATGTTAGAACTAGCACAAGATAAAGCAAATAACACCCAACCATTCATGTCTAGAAAACAAATAATGAATACATATTGCACCAACAGTCCTTCAAGACACCCACAAAAAAAAAGTCAAATTATGCTGAAAAGGACATGTTGCACTGCAATGCAATCAAACCTTTGTGTGCATTTAGCAATGAGTGCAGCACAAATGTTTATATCCACTGTCTATTACTTGCAAACTAAGAGTAACCAACAACACTAGTTGTTCCTTCTCTTTAACTAACCCGTAAATATGAAGGGTTTCCTTGGTAATTTACCCATGTATATATAAGGGTACCACCAAATCTAACTTACTCTGCAGACAAAAATATTGCTCTTATGTACAACAAACTTTGTCTTGAACTTCAATCTTTTGAATATGCCACTGCAAAATCTTTGATCCTTTCTTTCAGTTGCTACACCATAAGAAGAGTAAATTTTGAATCAGAGATACAAGATTTGCAAACAAATATGTTACAGAAAGACCTAAAAAGATGCAAAAATATCACAAATACGGATGATCTCAGGAAGACTGGTAACCTTTAGTTCTTCATGAAGTACCAAGAATATTTTCTTCAGCCGCTTATGACCCTGGAAAATTCAATTTTGAATCAGAGATAAAAGATGTGGTTCGATCAAAGGGAAACACTAGAGGAGCCACAATACATGCCATGCAGTTGAACAGGTCCACTAAACAGGAAAACTGAGATGTTACATAACAGCCAATCTACTTTTGTGGGTGGATGATGGCTGAAGTTGCATGATATATAACAGCCACATAACAATGCACATTTCACATAGCACGAGGATCATGTTACTTAAAGAGCCATACCGCGCCCGACTGGCGATAAGTGTCACGCAAACGACTCAGAGCATTATTATACTTTTCCTTATCCTTCCCCTTAGCATTTTCAAGATCCTTCCCAAGTCTAAGAAAATCACTCCTGACATATAATAAACATCAAAGTTTTCAGATGCAAGGGCCACCATGACACAAAAAAATATATGATTGCCAAAGAAGATGTGTGGGCATGAAAGGATTAGCAACCTATAAGACTCCAGGATCTTGTTCAACGAACAATAGCTGTCATACTTCGAATTATACTCCTGAACATACTCTTTGTACCTTCAGAAAACAAAACAATACAAGCATTAGTTTTGAGCATGACAACAAAAGAATATAAGGCAGTATGAGCAATAAGACTGTCAGCCAAAGTCATATATATAAATGGACGTTCCAGTTCTACTACTTACTGAGAAAAATCTTTTATAGGCCCCCTCAAATCTGGTTCATTCTTTTCGTATTTGGTGTATGAACAGCTGTTTTCATCTGAAGAGGACTCCCTCCTCTTTTGTTCTGGAAGAAGTGCATCATTGTCTCCATCAACCAGATCTGCAGACTTGTTAGCATTAGCTTGAGATCCTTGTCTTCTATTCTCATACTGCTTTGCTTTAATAGCTAGATTTTTCTTATCAATGACAGCTGGATCCACAGTCAAGTGACGTTGAATCTGAGAATTATTAGCTCTCTGCTGAGGCCTTTTTGTTTTGTCAGTTGTGCGTTTCTTCAACAACACCTCCGGAGCTCCATTATATGTGGTAGGCGATGTCACTTTTCCTTGTTCTAAGGGTTCCTTGTTCTGGTCGTCTGACATGCCTTGCTCACTATCTACTTTTTTGAGTGATCTTTCTCTTTCATGTTTTGTGCTGACTCCCAAGGGTTCTTCAGACACCGGTTCACGCAATTCGCCCATCTCCAAATCTGAAAGCTCTCTATGAAGTACCTTTCTTTGTCCATTAATAAAAGGATACCTGTCATCATCTTTCGGTGAAGGCCTTAGGGTTATTTTAGAAGATTGCTGAGCGCCATTATCTTGTCGAACTGCTTCAGGTTCCTTGCATTGAAATTCAGAGGACATGTTATATTTGTTCCCGATGGCAACATCTTCATTTTGAGTGTCACCATAAGATTTCTGGTTCTGAGTAGGAAAACCTCTATTGACCTGAGAGCGGCTTTCTGAAGTTCTGGAACCCCTGCCCATGTGGTCGCGCTCTTTAGCCTTGTTTGCATTGTTTGACATATTTTCCAATCCTTTTTGACTGACAGGCATTGTACCTGGAGGTTGACTAGTAGAAAACAATTGTCCAGACTGTCCTTCAGAGAATTCATTTCGTCGCCCAATCTCATTACCATCATTCCAATCAGATCTTTTAATCAAATGGCTGGGAGAGTTCATGTAGAGATCGCTGTCCACACCAGGGGGAGAAAAATGACCAGAAGCCTCTGAGACCAGTGCATTTTTCCCCCTAGACTTCGGATGAGGTGGTAAGTTTCCAGGCTTAGATCTTTTGGAGCGGTCAGACTTCTCATCAATGTTGCTTGCTTCAGAACCACTCTTGCTTTTGCCTTTAGAGACCCATTCAGTGCTACTGATTTTTTCATGCTCCTTACCCACACTGCATGTATCATTACACGATGTATCTCCATGGTTTTCTTGCTTGTGATGCTCGTCACGATGTAATATTTTAGATTTGTCATTTTCATTGTTTGGGACTGCATCTGCGACTACATCAATTTCAATATCCTCGTCTTCATCAGGGAAAATTTTCTCAACTACAACGTGGGTAGAACCAGGACCATAGTATTCGTCATTATCATATGCTCTATTTTGTGGTCCGCCATCTTGAGTTCTCCATGGACTAGGTACTGAAGACAATCCTTGACCTGTAGTTACGTGTTTAACCTTCTGTTCTTCGTCATCCTCACTCATAATATCAACATCTTCATCGGAACCCTCCTTGCTGTTGATGGAAGCATCACTATCACTATCACTACTACTCCCACTTCCGGCAGGGCTCTTACTTTTGCTTTCACTGTCGCTTCCACTGTCGCTACTGTCTGTGTCACTATCACTGTCACTTCCGCTATTGCTTGAGCTTCCTGCTCGATCATCACTTTTGTTAGGGCTCCTTCGATGAGAAGATACATTAGAATCTTGTGCAATAACATTCTTTTCTACTGCAGTGATATCTTCTTGAGTGTTAAGTCTCGATTGCTCCTGCTCACGATTTTCTTCAGAATATAATTTGTCAGCAAAACTTGCTTTTTGAGCTGGAGATTGTTGATGGGCATTCCTCACTACATGTGACTTCTGATTAGGAGAGTGCTCAGGCAGGCTGAAAATGACTTATGGAAGCTTGTCAGAAACAACTTCACTAGAAGCTATACAAATCAATAAATAATAGTAATTAACAAAATAAATAAATAAAAGCAAAACAGCAATAATTTAAGTGCTTGAACAGATAACGTAAACTCCGAATCCTGTCATAATGTCAATTTCATATTTAACCTTTTGACACTTAACCAAAGGACACATTCATGTCATTCATGTTTTCAACTTTTCCCACTCATCTATGTTCAACTGACACGGGGGACAACCCTTAATTTCAACCAAAAGAGAATAGAAAAAACTGATAACAGATATGTAAAGCCACTTTGAACCAACATGCTTGCGCATCCTAGGTCATATATATCTCACTAAAGCCATATCATGGATCATATAATTTTACACTCATGCCTTTCCTAATCACCCAAAAAACACATGCACAGTCCAGATCGGACCAATTTTACTTAGAATGCAGATAAAACCTTGATTAATTAGTTATATGAATAATTAATTCGCATATGTGTCCTCAAGATAAGCAAGTACAAACAGCAACTGATAAAAATGCAGTACCCTCCAATCCCAGGTGATGGATCCTTAGAGCTTTCTGACTCTGTTAATTGTTTCAAAATGTATCGTCCAGACGCAGGCTGGAATATTGCAATCTGAAATACGAAAACCAAATAAGGAAACATCAAAGAAACATATAACTGTTAGAAACACATGTGTGAATGTCTCTCCAGCTTACAGATTCAACAATGAGCCCAATTTCTTTCGAAACATTTGAAAATGCATCTCCAACCGCAATCTCCAGCGCCTATGAGACAATGAGTCAATGAGAGCATAAAAAAAAAGAATCCAACAAAATCAAGGTCTTGCATCCACCAGTTCACATAATCACGAACAGAACTGAAACGATGTTCTCACCTTGATTGTCATTCCCTTTGGATTCTCTGTAAGGAGAGAGACAATTTTACTCCGCATATCTACTGGATTAGCACTTCCTTTGCCCTTGTTTGCATGCATCCCATACACAGCTTTGCCAGTAAAATCTTTCTCACTGCTTAGCTTGTCCTCTTTATTAAGAACTTGAGTGTGTCTTGGATCCTCTGCGCTTGCGTATCTTTTACTGACCTTTGAAGTTCCATATGGAGAAACTGAGCCCCCAACTCGATTGGGAGTTGAAAGCAACGGAGAAGCTGAGCGTGAAAATTTTGCACTAGCTGGAGATGACAGTACAGGCTTCTGGGACAAAGGTTTAGACGGGCCACCGCCTGCAAGTTTAAATAGGGATAGATGTAGTATTACAAAGTGCCTTGGATTATGACAATCAAACAGGTTACTGTCAAAAATGTATCCAGAGGGTTCAGTGAAGGAGGAAATCATACATTACTCATACAACTAAACGAGACATTACCCGGAGATGAATCAACTTTTCTCTTCTTGAACGGGGGCTCTTTCTTTTGTTTGTAATTCCTGAATGGATTAGCTACATAGGAAATAAGCCAGAGGTAAACAGAGAGGATGGTTAATATTAAACCTAATGAAAATTTTAGCCTTGAATTCAAAAATGTAACCAGCAACAACAAAACGCGTCATAATAACAAATCTATCATGATGAAGACTAACTGTTCTCTTCTTATTTCACTGTAACAAACTTCTTTCCCACAAAAGTAGGAGTGTACAATCAGTATATTTAAAGAGCTCCAAAGGGGTTATAACCATAAATATGTAAGAGAAAGAAAACTTACATTCAGCAGCCGCAAGTGCCTTCAGTTGATTCTTTGCAGCTGGGTTACTATGGTCCAAGACAATGGCTCTGCCAAAAGTGAAAAGAAGAAAGATATTCAAAAACATTGACATATAAGCATTACAAGAAAGAAAACTGTTTTTTTTTTTTTTGACAAAAGCTAAGGGAAATATGAGGTAGTTAAAAAAGACAAATACATAGCATTTCACAATGAAGCATGAAAGTAAGTGTATTCATATAAATAGAAGGGTGTTTGGCCTACTGGCGTGATTTATGCTTGAGCTCAGCTTCCACCGAACGCATTTTAACATGGCTAGTAGTTGAGTCGTCCAGGACACGCTGCACATTAACTTTACGCCATGCACAAGAGGATTCAACAAGAATGCCATCTCTACCTTCCCCACTTTCACGTTCTTCATATATGTCACAAAGGCCACCCATTTCGCGAGACCAAGTAAATCTGAAGTCCTTACCACCCACATCTATAACCTGAGAAGGGGAAGTAGCCAAGAACCTTTCTTAAAAACCTTGTAAGAGTGTTATAATACATATATATATACACATATGCACAATCCGTGACAATCTTAAAAAAACGAGCTCATAGCAAAGATTTCTGGAAGGAATGTTAGTTAAACCAACTGGCCGCAACTTCATATTATGCATAATAATAAAAATAAATAAACCTTTTTATACTATGGAACAATTCTTTTCCCCACTAGGTTATTAAATTAGTGAAAGTCATCAGGTTAAACGGTATGTGAAACATAATGCGACAAGTCCCAGAACAATGAAAAAATATTCATCAACTAGAGAACCAAAAATAAATAGAGAAGTTCAATTTCTAGATCCCTAAAGGGAAAGAAAAATTAACTCATTTAACAGAAATTCTAAAACAGTTCCTCCAAATCAAACATGAGCTTCAGTAGACCTTGAACCATCTTTCTAACAAGGAGAGTTGAGGGAGGAAAGGAGATAGATTTCAAGGATAAGCTATGCCAGCCAAGCTACATTAGTATACACTAACCCCTATCCACAATCTAGCTAACCCTTAAATTAAAGAGGAAGCACAATTCACTAATTTGAAAGGAGTGCAGAAAATTATTCGACAATTAGATGCAG
This sequence comes from Kalanchoe fedtschenkoi, assembly GCA_002312845.1. NCBI lineage: Eukaryota > Viridiplantae > Streptophyta > Magnoliopsida > Saxifragales > Crassulaceae > Kalanchoe > Kalanchoe fedtschenkoi. Next base: position 1,512,174 of record NQLW01000047.1, read on the forward strand.
CCTCAGATTCGGCAGATAGATATTAGATCTTTTAAGTTGTTACTGCAAAGCTGAATTGCATAAAGATACCAACAGCAAACCGTATTTGATTTTATTTCATATGCTAACATTTGCCTTCTAACCCTAGCTCCTGCATCACTAACCATAAACATGATCCAGCTTATTTGGAACTTTAGCACAATGCAGCTGCGCGGCCTGCATACCATTACATCCTTAACTGTATAAACCGTGAATTCTCTCATGAACCAACACCGTCAAATACTAAAAATCCACTTACAGAAAGAGTAACACATACTTAGCTTGAATATTGCAAGTAGAAACTGATGCATAACATTGTCATTCTTCACAACCACAGGGAAACAAAATATTGTGTCGGCAAGACAAGGTGTACTAGTTTTTCTAAGTAGAGCAAAGGATGATATGCCCCAGCATTAAGGATCACACTTTAATATCATCTGAGCCAAGTTAAGGCATTCATGATCCGAACTAACACAATCAACCTCATATTTGGATACCCTAAACAACAAATACAAACCTACTCCTCAAATTGTGCAAACCCCATCAACAAACAGACTAACTGATGGCTTGATCAAAAGGAACAGCCCAAAAAGGTATAAATATCCCAGCTCATCAACAAATAAAAAAAACTTCGAACTTACATTTCCCGACGTGTTATTGGCATTAGCATCAAACTTAATCCTGGCGTGGCCACCTTGCGCCTCAACCTTCCTGATCTCCTCAACAAGGTCAGGCGTGAGCCTAATAATCATGGCAAAAGCCAGTGGATTACTCCCCGGAACGAGACTAAAGTGTTCCTCAACAGCGACCGGTCCCGGCTTAGACGAATTGACGGAATTGAGTCGATTCCTCGGGCCTCCGACGGGGCCCAGTCGTCCAGGAGGCCTTGCGGCCGATGGCGGTGGAAACGACATCCGCGAATTGCCGCCGGAGCGGCCGCCGCCGCCGCCACCGCGGCCAAGCTTGCTTGGGCCTCCATACATATTTGGGACAATGGGTGGGATTAGCGAGTTGGAATGTTCATGGCGATGTAGTTGAGGTTGTCATCGTGATTCGTGAATTTTCTAGGGCAAAATTGGAGAGAGAAAACAGAAAAATTAAGCACCAAATAATATTCAAAAATAAAAGAAAGTCATAAGGGTTTGTTTTGTGAATAAATATATGTGCCAAGTTATTAGGAGTTTTTCGTGAATTTGGATATAAATGAGAAAAGAAACATAAAATTTTACTTTAAATTATTGCACGAGAAAATAGATAAGACGATTAAATGTGTCTTCTAGTCATAAATCCACGCAAATCTCTCAAATTAATCTCAATTTGATACTATAGTTTATTTGGCTCTATTAACAGATTATTAATCATTCGGTGAACCAATCTTTTATTTTTTTATACTGAATGATTTTTCATAAATTATGCATTATTCCTGCTTGATTTTATCTCTTATTCTGTCAGAGGCTCCCAACAACATAAAAAAATTAAATTCTTTGAGAGCCGAATTCTTCACCTCCCATCAATTCTTCACCCAAAATCACAGCTTCTAATTCGAATTGCAGTCGTCTCTCTCCTTTCATCACTCATAACTGCAGCCTCCACCGATCGAATTCTTTACCTGCAACCTCCGCCACCCACCTAGTACAATGACTTTCATCCCTACCAACTCACGGTCAGATTCATCGGAATATGAGAGCATCCACATCAAAACAAACCTAAAAGTAGATTTGTGTCATGCAATATAGAATTTGTGTCAACTCAACTCAACTTTGTCATAAATCTCTTTTTCACAAACATTTCTCTTACATTGAAACAAACCTTTCAAACATTTACGCATGGTCTGTATGGCATATTTTGTCTTTTCTACTTTTTTCCACATTATAAGAAATATAATTTGTTGAAAGTTAATAAATATTTGATTATCTATAAATATTTATTTTATTTTATTTTTTTAACATTTATATATGAAAAAATTATTTAATAAAAAAATTTTATTAAAAAAGTGACCTTTAATCACATTTTGAAAATTAAACGTGATTAAAGATCAATCTTTATATTTCTAAACGTGATAAAAATGGATCTTTAATCACGCTTCATGCTACCAAACATGATTAGAGATCAACATCTTTAATCATGTTTGGAAGCATTCTTTAATCACGTTTGATAGCATGAAAGTTAATTTTTAATTCCACGAACCACTTCGTGCAGAAGAAGTTGGTTCGTGTCTTCATGCAGAAGAAGTTGGTTCGTGTCTACCTCCTACATCAATTCAAACTACTTCGTGCTCTAACACCAACTTCTTCAAAAAAAATTCAATGTTTGAGGATTTGTTTTAAATCCTAGCTCAGCAGGACAAACAGACAAATTTGTGTTAGTTTCTGCAGCTGTTAGCGCAACTGATTAGATTTCATCCGAAGGTTCCTGTAGTGTGGATATATGTGATGGCCTGGGATTCGGATCATAACTTGAAAGTGACAGCAGCTCGTGCTCTTATGCGAAATGGGCTGAGGCCGTGCCCAGAGTCTGAGAATTTGTGGGTTGAGTGTCTGAGGATGGAGTCGACTTACCTTAACAAACTGAAAGATCGAAAGGTTACGCTCGGAGAAGATGGGGGGAGTTTGGCTGTCGGACAGGTGGATGCCGGTGAGAAACAGTGGAGGGAAAAGAATCAGGATTTTGGAAGGTAGAAGCTACGAACTTAGCTCAGTCAAAAGACTTCAAAAAAATGATTTTGGACGATATGAAGAGGGATTTTTCCACTTTACCTGAATACTGGGAGTGGCTTGCAAGAATGATCTTTCACCCATCTACCAGTTACTAAAGTCTTGAGAAGAGTAGATTCTTCTACAGCAGAATTTTTATGGCTTCTGGTATGATTTGCTCAATATTTTCACCTGCTGATTGATTTAATTTACATTGTTTGAACAGAAGCATAACCTCCAATTAACTTTGATGTTCTATTGGCAGACTTGGGGTTGCTTTTCTGTTTAAATTGTAACCAAAGCTGTTGGGGAATCAATTCTTGAAAATTCATACTCCAGTAATAACAGCAGTGGAAATTCATACTTGAGTGCAACATTTGCTTTGGTAATTCTACATTCTTCGCCGCATTTAGTGGTGTTTCCCCTTGTTATTTAGCCATAATGTACAAGGATTTCTCATTTCTGGCTGCCTCAATTTATGTACCTGCCTCATGCTTCCCCCACATCAACGAATATTTCTCCAACATTTTTCTACAGAGGTCGTTGACATGTGTATCCATGGAGCCCAAGCAAGCAAGACACTTCTTTGAAGATGCTGCTATTATTTGCCTTGTTCTGTGTTTTTATTGCTTTCGTTGGGTTGTAGGAAAGTCCCAAGCAAATAATGAGCACTGTTTTGTCAACAAGGAGTGGATTGGTACAAATCTCATTCTAAAATTAAACATAAATTAATATATTTTGACTATTTAATATTTTTGAAAACTTCTCTATATACAATAATTTTTGTATTATTGAATTCAATATCACAAACACATATAACATAATATTTAATACATCTCTATTTATGACTATTGACACTCAAAATATAATTCACAGTAGTTAAAAAGTTAAGATTGTTAAATATACATTCACAATAAAAAGTGATTGATTCCAACTATTACTAATTATCATCATGAAAGAATTGGTCATAAAAAATTGTCTTCCTTGGAATTTGAATGGAACTTGGCCGAATCATTGGTAATAGAATTGTTCGGCCGGTTGTATATCCTAAAAAAATGAAACTGAATTGTTTTAGAATAATTAAGCTTTTGTACCAAATTGATTTATTTCCATTCAATCTAAAATGAAAACTCAATTCTGATATTTAAAAAAAAAAAAATTTTACATGATAAATATGAAGTTAATCTATAAATAATTTGAAAAAAAATTATTTAGTAATTTATAGTAAACTAAGCACAAATACTATAATATTTAATTTTAACTTTCATATATAAATAAATTATATAAGAGAGAATTTTATTTTTGAATCTATATGATTTAAATTTATACAATTATATTATCTATTAATCATATATAATATATTCAATATTAATATGACAATTTGTTTTTGATTGAATATAATAATAAATTACTAAAATTGATAAATGAATCATTATGATTTAATCTTTTGGTTCGGATTGATAATAAGAACATTAACCATCAAAATCGAATATTTCAAACAAGATTCATTTGATTAATTTATTGCACTTTTTAAAGTATAATATTTATAATTAACTGGAACACGACATTTAATTTTTTTAAT